>VZTZ01048613.1:480982-502134 GCA_013400955.1 Drymodes brunneopygia | reverse complement strand
GCACGTGTGAGTACCGGGGGCACCCGCGGGGACGGGACGGGATGGGGGCGCGGCGAGGGGTTCGGTCGGCCGAGCCGCCGCTCTTTGGCTTGTTGTCAGCGACGGGAAAACTTTAAACTAAAATCCCCGCGGAACTCCGGGTTGTTTATAAAAGCGAAGTGGCCGCTACCGCCTTGCAGGCGCTGGGCTGCGCGGTGCGAAACTTGTCCCGTGGTCCGGTGTCCCCTCCGGCGCCCACCCGGGAGATGGAGGTGTCGGGTGCGATGCTGGTCCCGGGTGAAAAGTTTGGGGTCGGGGCTCCCCGTACCTCTGCCTATGCGGGGTTGGCCTCTGGGTGTCCCGGAGGAAAGGGAGCCGGGAGCGGGTTTGGTCTCTCAGTGATGGGATCTGCTGGAGATAACGGCCGGTTTGGGCTTCCGAATCCTTATTAGGACATCGTCCATCCATCCATCTGTCCGTCCGTCCATTCTGGGGCTGCGGAGCGGGGCGCGGCACCCGGTCGCTTTTAATGCTGCCAGCTTTTTAGGCTGTGAAATTCAGGGTATCCGAAAGGGAGTCGAGGGCTTCTGGGGAGTTTCAGTGAAATCCAGGTGTTTTCCAGGAAAGGCGGCGCGGCTTGCTGCGCTCCCCGGGTGCTTGCGCGTGTAGCGAGGTTATTGAGCTGCGCTGTATCGGATGTCCTGGGTGGCAGCTGAGCTTAGAGCCCCGCACCTGGTGGTTGCTGCAGCACCGTGGGATGTTTTTTATCCCCAGAAGGGGATTTTAAAGTGCTCGGGTTCGTGTCCAAGCGCAGGACGGTGTCACTGCCATTTCCCGGGAAGCGCAGCGGGTCCGCTCCCGTTGTGTGACCGCTGCTCTGGGCTCGTAAAACCCGAAATAAAACATCGGGCACTTGAAGCTCAGGAGATTCGGGGGGGAAAGGGTGCTCAGCATTGACAGTTCGAGTCGTTTAGCAGTCCAGGAGGACTGAGGGGGTGTGTGCGCTCACAAACTTGTAAAAATAAGTGCCCTCAACTATTCGTTAACTTCGGAAAATCGGGATCCAGAAAGGGAGAGGGGAAACAGCGCTTCTGTTGCGGGGCCTTTCTGCTGTTTCACAGATTTAGAGATTATTGAATCTCTACAACCCCTGGTTGTAATAGATCCTCCTCAGCTCTTCCAGGAGAGAGGATGGTCACTGAAGTGTTGCTGGAGATCATCCAGCTCTTTATTAAGAAGAATTATTAGAGGTTTGTCAGGGTCTCCTGGTGGTATTCACTTTTAGCTGCAGAAATGCCTGGTTTTACATGAAATTATCACGTCCCATATTGAGAGGAACGTGTGGCCTCTGCGTTAACCCCCTGACTCATCCCATTCACCTGTTGCTGAGTTGTTCTGAAGGATCCTTCCCTCACCTTTCCGAGCAAGCTTTTAATAATTCCAGCATTCTCATGCACGTCCTAAAATAAAAATAGGACAGTGTATCTTTGTTCGGGCAAGGAAGTGCGTTAATAGCCCAGACAGAACAAATTTATTGTTGTGTGGTTTTTTCCCGGAGTGCTAATACGCAGGAGTGTCTTTTTCACATGGAGCAGGTTTTGGAGTGTCTTATGTTTAAATTTTACTGGTGAAGTAAGAGCGTGTATAAATCTTCTGCTATGGACTCATGGGGTGTTGATCTTTTAGACACTTAGAATACGGTTTGTAACTTTGTATGTTACAAACTAACCAAGGAATTGGTTAAAATGATTGCCTTTGTATGTGGAAATGCAACATTAAGGCTTTTTTTTCTTCTGCATAGCAAGTGTAAAAAGAAGACGTTGAAGCTATTGCAAATACTTTTTTTTTTAGAGTAATACTATTTCCAAGTATTAAAAATTATTTTAAATTACCTATTTCAGTTCAGGAATACAAGCATGAAGCATGTTTTTCAGGCTTGGTGCGATCATAAATGTTCACTTTTTGTGCAGAGAGTTAACTCACTTCTTTAGTGGTTTAACGTCCTCTATAAAAGCACCATGTGCTAGCAAAAAGTTACCTCTGTGCAAGTATCTCGGTTGTTTTTTTAATTTTTTTTTAACGCGCCCTTTTAAAGAGAAAGAAAGCAAACGTGAAGGACTGCCGTGGTCCATGGCTGGTGCGGGTTCTCCAGCCTTAAACTGTGCATCCCTCACCCCGTCCCTGCCGGGCAGGCTGTGCCCCGCCGGAGGTGTCGGCTCCCCGGGGTGATAAGCTTGGGCATGTTCGATCGCTAATGGGAGACGAGATAAATCCAGTTTCCAGTGACTCTGGTGGCAGTGCTTTAACTTCATTAAGGCGCTATTGAACAATCCCTCCTTAGCAGTTTATCTTTATTCCTAACGAGTGCCACAATGCTGAGGCAGTGCTTGGAGTCGGTTTTCAGTGTGTTGGAGATAAAGCTTTTGTTTGTCGGGTTGGAAATGCGGCTCGGCAGCCGGGGAGGGTTCTGGAACAGACTTAATCACGCCGCGTATTTTGTCAACAGGACTATCAGTACCGAGGAAAAGCACTGGGGCTTTTTCAAACTATTATTTCTCTGCTGGCAGCAGAGCTCGGAGCTGTAATTTTTCTCCCAAGCTTTCAGAAGGAATAGTTGATACGCAGAGGGGCTGCAGTTGCTCACATTTAATTTAGTGTGGCACGGATGTTTTTGGGGCTTTTTTTTTTGTTGTTTTTCTTAAAAGCAACAGGCAGCTCGGCACTGTGCACCAGTTATATAAGTGCTCTTGACTTGCATAGGGCACGTTGCAACACTGCTATGACCCATCCCGTGCCCGCACCAGCACCCAGCTGCAGCTGGGGAGTTCCTGATCCACGGGGAAAGCCGGGAGAGTCAAACTCTGCTGGGCAGCTGATGTGCACAGAGCTCCTTTGCAGTGTGCCTACCTTTGAAGCTGCTGGAGGTGCTTCGTGTGATGTTTAAGTCTGAAGTTTGTTTTTACAGTAGAGCGTTAAGTGTGGCATAAAGTTTGGGGCTAAGCTTAAGTACAGAATGCTTTGTGCCCCAAAAAAGCCAGGGCTCCAGCAGTGTTGGTGGTGTGGCGCATCCCCTGCATCCCCTGCTTCTGTCTCTCCATGCATCTTGATTTTTGAGGAGTGACAAAAGAGATATTTACTTTGGGCATAATGTATGATTGAGGGTTTTTTTCCTTTCCTGTTCAGCGATAAAGCAACAGTGTTTTAGGTACAGATTTTTGGTGAAAAGACTTAGGGACAGTGAAACTGCGACTGGATAGTTAATTCGTTGCTAGCATGGTCTGCAGGAAAGAAAACTTATTTTAAACAGATGTATTGTGCATTTTTGACTCAAATAACTAGGGGATATTTTGGGGGATGCTGATGATCCATGCATGGACCTTTCTGCCTCTGGATCAGTCAGTGTGCATGTGCCTGGCACGTCTGGGAAAAGGCAGCATCCTCAAGTGCCCAGGTGAGCTGGGCTAAGAGCTGCTCTCTGTTTCCCAGGAAGGCTCTAGGGTTTGGCTGTATGGAGAAGTTGCCCCGAGGCATCAGCTGCCTGCGTGTTGGCTCTTTGCACGGTGCTGCTGCTCTCTGGAGAGATCAGGGCAAAGTGGCTGAATGCTTTTTAAAGTCCTGTGGGTGCCTGTCAGTGGTTTCAGGACCTGGAAGTGCATTTGAACTAGGAGTCAGGAGCAGTCTCTTTCTGTGCTCAAGTGTATACATAGAAAGATTTTGTTCAAGGAAACGAAACTGAATGTTTGTGCTCAGAATTATGTATAAATTTCTTTCTAAACGGGGATTTTCACGTGTCAGATCCCGTTGCTTTGCTTTCACATATTAGGGTAGCTTCTTTCATTGCTTGGTAAGGGGCTCTGCTGATGCTGGCTGCATGGGATTTTTTGGGAGAAGGACATTACTTAGGCTTTAAAGTAAGTCTGCTCCTGCAAATGCTGGAAGAGGAGATGGTGTGGGGGACTGTCCTGCTGACAGTGCTGGGAGGGGGGAGTGCTGCTGGCAGTACCTCTCCTGCATGTCCTGCTTCCAGGCCTGCTGAAATAATGGAACAAAGATTAAGTAATGGTCACCCTGGGCTGCTGGCCCCGCACAGCTGTGCAGCTCTCAGCGTGTGCCGGCTGCCCGGGGGGCTACGTGCTTGGAAGGATGGCTTGGGAGAGGGATGTGGAGAGCTGCAGGTGGCTGCTCCCTCTCCTTCCTCCTGGGGCGACAGCGGAAACCCAAAAATATCCTGCGAGGCCAGCGGCTCCTTGCTGGGTGGTGCTACGAGGAGGTTTTCCTGCTCAGGTGGGACAGTGCTGGGTGCTGGTGGTGCTTGTGAAAGAACTCCTACAGTGACACGCAGGTCTGGTGCTTCCTGGAGCGTTGTCCTTGCCGGTGGCCCTGCCCCGGACAGTCCCGAGCCCCGGGGCTGCAGGATGGCTCTGCATCCTGCGGGATTGCAGTTCCTGCGCTGGAGCTGGGTAACAACAGAGCCCCTCCTCGCAGAGCAGTGCCTCTCCGGGCCTGCTGCTTGAGCACAAATAAATACATGTGCTTGCGAGTAAATCCACCCTTCCTGTGTGAACATGTGTCGGTGGATTCGCTGACCACCCTCAGCATGCCGCAGTATTTATTTATCAGCTCCTACAGGAGGGCAGCAGTTAACAGCGAGCCCTCTGCATCTGCTGTCTGAGTTTCTCATCTCGATCCCACACTGGGCCACAGCCAGGGCAGAAATTTGCTCATCAGACTAGGATTAAAAGTAAATATGAGATTGATAACAAAGGAAAAGATACCCCCATTTAAGAAGCCCTTCTGGCTCTTGCCTGGCTTCTAGTGAAAGGCTCTAGGACCCCCTCAGCCTCCTCTGCATATTCCTCTCTCCTTTTGAGAAACTTCACGGCATTTAATCACTTTGAGACTTTTCCTCTCTGCAGTGACTGCAGTTTGAAACGCAGGGGTCCCATACAAAAGAAGCAAGTGCTCAATGGGCTGTGTTAATATTCAGTGCCATTTACAATGGGTGCAGTTTGAAAAGGGGAGAATGGATGATCTGGGAGCTGGGGGAGGAGGAGCTGCAGAGGGAAAATTCCCAGGGCAGAGGAATCAGTGCCTCAGTAGGCAGTCGAAAAAAATCGAACACACCATCAAGTGTTCTCTAGAAAAATCAACCATTATGCGCTAGGTACAACTTAATTTTTTTTTTCATTGCTTGTGCAAAATGCTCTACAGTTTTCTGAATGTAAGGTTTGGGGGTGGCTGAGCTTTGCAGGATTTCCTGCTTGGAATTTAAGGAGCAAATGTGAGATTGTCTTACCCCTTGGCTTGCTGGCATCAAGAAGCTAAAGGTGGTAAACTAATACATTTGGGACCCTAGCTAGACACTTTCACAAAGCACTTCAGGTACTTAAATGCTTCCTCAAGCATGGGCGAGATTTCGTTTCCCTGCTTAAGCTGCTGCTGGAGTCCTGTCGATGGGGATTTAGGCAGATGTAGAAGCACCTCAAAGTGGGGCTTCTCTTGGTGTGTGAGCCTCACCCTGTGCAGGGAAGTTCCGGAAGCACTGGAAGGATGCTACCAGACTGGAGCTTCAGATGAGCCTCCTGGAAGGGCTCAAGGTGGTTTCATGTTGAGGCAAATCCCCCAAGAATTGTCCCTGCAATGCCCTCTTGACTCTGTGCTTGCACCTGGGCTCATGAATATACGTGCATATCCCACCGGTCTGCAGGGCAGCTGGGAATTGCTGAGTGCCACCCTGGGCATGCCCAAGCAGTGCCTGCCCTTGGCTTCTGAGTGCTTTGATCCCTAGAAGAGGGGCTCAGGTTTTGTCTTGAAGTTTGAGTGGCTGCAAATTGGGATGATGGCTCTCATTCCTCAGTAGCCAGCTCTGCTCAGGACTTGTGTATTGGCCCTGGATTGTGTATTGGCCCTGACTGGTCTGTCAGCCGCACCCAGAAACTCTCAATTAGGGCTGCAGGGCTTTTAATTGATCTCGTTGGCTGCCCTGCCAGACACCTTGGATTGAGTTAGCTCAGCTCATCAGCTTTTAACACAATCATTTTGTGCTGCTAACCTAATCACCCAGTGTGATTCCCTTGTCTTGCAGTGTGGAGCTGGATGGGGTCATGTGGATGAATGCAGCAGAGATAATTTAGACTAATGTTGCTTCCAAGAGCCATCTGTGGAAAATCCAGGCTTCAGGTTGATCAGCTCTGCAGGACCTGGGCTGGGCAGGAATTAGCACCTCATGCAGGGTGAGGGGAGTGATTTAACATCGAATCTAGCTTTGGTGAATAACAGTAAATAAATAAAGCACCTTGGTCTGATAGTGGTTTCATGCAAACCTGAACACCCTCTGACAGGCTCTCTTCAGATGTCCCTTGCTGGGTTTTAGTGGCATACGAGGAAAGAAGCAGAGTGTGAAACTCCAGGGTGCAGAAACAAAGGGTTTCTTGCTGCACACCCTGAAAAAATGCCTGTTTCCTGGTACGTCCAGCTATTAAATGATGTACTACAATACTTTTTTTTTTTTTTTTCTGGGCATGCACAGAGGCCTAAGTCAAGGACCGAGGTGCCGTTGTGCTAATGCACCACATGAAATACCTATTATTGCTATGGCTGAGTCATCCCTTAATAGTTAACCAAGTCCTGTGCTGCAGCCCAAGTCCTGCTGCCCCAGCCTCCTCTGGCTTCAGAGCAGGACCACAACATGTGTAATATGTTACATCCCCTCATTATGTTTTCAGCACGTTGTCTCTCAGGCCACAACCATATAATTTTGGAGATGTCTAGAAGCAGGCCCTGCTATTTTGGGGACACCTCTCCAGACCTGATGATGTGTCACATCCAATTCCAGGAGCATGGTTCACTTCCACGTGGTTCCATTTTCAGTTTGAGTAAGAATTGAAGGACAGTTCTCAAACTGCAGCCATCTGTGTAGCTTTTATTAACCTTGCTGGATGTGCAGACAGGATGGTTGGTTATTTGCACCTGCCATGCCAGTTTTGTAGCTTCCCACAGTGGCTTTGTGTAGATTTTGGGAGAAAAAGTATAGGAGATTTAACAATTGAACAATTGGATGTAGAGCTACAGAGTCTTAAAATGTTGTACACAAGTTGCATTTTAAAATGCATTAGCTGCCTAAAGCTTTGTTCTGGAGAGAAAGGCTTTATGTGTGAAATAATTATTTTTTTTTTCCCCCCCAGAGTGGGAGGCAGGGTTTGGGTAGTGTTGATATTGCTGCTCATAATGGGGCAGTAACTTTTGTGAATTTTCCTTTGGTGTCTTTTTTGGACCTGCTGGGACGGTCCCATTATTTTTTGAAATTGGCAGAGGTGCAGTCTTAAATGTAGTTCTTGTAAATCCTTCTCAGCTTTACTTGGTTGCGTATTGCAAACATTTCCTCTTTGAAGGTACCTGTTTTTAGATGAATGCTTTCAGATTAGAGAACACTCTCATGATTTCAGTAGCAATTTGGCTGTGAAATCTTGAACTGAAATGCTTTTTCCTAGAACACCACCTCCAACTTTTAGGTTTTTTTCTCCCTATAGGAAGGCAGACAAGCCCTTAGGTACAAGGAGGAAATGAGAAATTCAGAATGCCAAGTCTGGGCAGTGCTGCTTCCCACTTGCCCACACACACGGACATCCTCACCATTCATCCTCACCACTTACATGTTTCTCTGGTTACCCAAAGCTTGTGATTTTGGGATGGGCACTTGCCAGGATGGAACCCTGTTGTCTTTCAGTGCTGTGAATACTCCTCTGCTCTGGAGAGTTTACCATCAACACCATCTACTCATGAGCCTCTCTCCAAAATACTGCCCTGCAAGTTCCAACTACACTTTGCCTAGCTGGTGTTCAGGCTGCTTTATAACTTCACTTACAGTGTGTTTTAGCCTGCTGCATGCCAATATAAACACAAGTTTTCTATGTTATCTGTCATCTAAAAAATACTCCTAAGAAGTGACGGCTGTCCAGCGGGGCAGTGTGTGTGGCAGGGCTTGGCTGCTCCCCAGTGCAGAGGGGTACTGGGGTTGAGTTGGTGGAAGATACTCATTTGGAGGTGACAGATTTGATGGACATCGATTTGTAGTTGCATTTATGGGTACAGTGCTGGAGGTGTCCTGTGTATGTAGGTGCTCCACTGGGGCTTGCTGTGGGTGATGTCCTTGTAGGGGAGGGCTAGTGGGAGACTTTGTGGGTGGGGGAGCTGCTGGTCTGTGGGTTGTGTCCTGGGTAATGAAACAGAGATTGTAGGAAATGGCCTGGCTGGAGGCCCTGTGAAAAATTGCCCCCTAAATGTGTTCCAGTTGTCCAAACAGTGGTGCCTCTCCTTGCTGCACTGTGTGTGCGGGGGGAGCCTGAACCTTGCGCTGCTGCTGCTGCTGCTGCCTGGGGAGCAGCCCTGGGCACCCTTTGCTTGCTTTTTGCTGTGGCTGTGCCATCCCCCCAGGCTCCTGAGCTGTGGAAAAGCACCAGAAACAGTCCTTTAGCATAGGTTTAAAAAATGTCCTCTAGCAGTCTGGACAGGAGGAGTTCTTCTGCAGCAGCCCAGTCCATGGGCAGGCAGCCTGAATTTGCCGTTTCCCAGCACGAGGTTGTTGCTTTGAGATGGAGCCATGGGATTTCCTCCTTTCTCATGAGACTTTGCAGCCCCAGGGGAATGAGAGGATGGAGGGGTATGGCAGGAGTGTGTCCATGGCCTGTGTCAGCAGTGACCTGTCATTTACAGAGGGTGAGGAGGGATATATTGATCCTGGATGTTCCTCATCCTGTTCCCCTTCTCTCATGCCCAGTTACTTCGTTGCTCACCCACCTGCCTGGTGATGGCAAAGGCATAGGCAGAGATTCCAGGTGCTGCTGACACAGGGCAGCTGGCTGGTGCTGGAGGTTTTGCTGCCTGTGGTCTGGTCTTGCTGGGAGCCAGGAGAGCATCCTGGGCTCTGTTTGTCTTTATAACTCACTGGAAACCTTTGTCCCATTCTGAACTGCTGTGGAGTCACATCCACACTTGTATTTCATTTGTTTTGGCAATATGGGGAGACTTCTCCTGTTTTAGGAGATTTAAACAAATCATGTGATGTTTTATTTTGAAAGGTGTCATAATAATTTGTGCTTTTTCTTTGCTAAGTGTATTTTTGTGCTGTTCCTGTCTGTTGGTCTATAAACAACTCTGTTCATTCTTTTTCCTCCTTAAACAAGTAATCTAAGTCATATTTCCTGGCTTTTGAACACCTTTGGATTCTTTTGGAGTAGTGCATGCATTTTTCAAATAAATCAGTAAATAAAGGATAGTGTGTATTTTTAGACTCCTCTGTTTTGGAAGGATTTGTGAGACTTGTGCCGTCTTTATTTTTTCATGTGATTGTAAACCTCTTGTTTATCTCCTCTCCCACTTTCCAGCCTTGTTATTGAGGTGGTGACTGCCCAAAAGCTGTTGAGGTTGATTAATTAAGGGTGTTTGAATGACTCTGCTCATAAGAGTGGATAAATAAACATTTCCTGTTAGAGTAGGTTAGAAAATAGTACTAAAATGGGTACCTAGGTAGACTCCACCTTTGCTGTGTGAGTGGGCAAGGAGAAGTTTTCTGGTTTGGGAGGAGGTCTGCAGAGCTGAGGCTTCACCCCTGATATCTGAGCACTTTTATCCAGAGTTGTCGCTTGTTTTGCCTGCTGGACAAGGAGCTGGCAGCCTGTCCTTCCAGCCCACAGGGATGCTGTGGGACTCCTTCAGCTCCTGCAGTTTTGGTAAAAGCATCTGTTTATCTCTGTGAGGCTGAGTCCAGCTCCCCAGTGAAGTTGCTTGGCTTCTGCCTCCTTGGTGAGCTGAAGCTCTTCCAGGAGCTCCGGTTTCATCCTTGCTGACCTTACCAGCAGAGGCATGTACTGGTCTTTGAGTTAATCTCCTCGGACAGAAACTTGTACAGATCTAACAGGATGTGTTTGGCTTACACTGTCTACTTAAAACAACAGTTGGATTTGCTCCTCCCTGGTGCAATAATGTCTCTGAGGCAGGTACTGCTGTTTACCCAGGTTTCCTGAGAAAGGAGGTTATGCAATGGTCCATGTGTCTGTTCTCTTCCTGCAGAGCTTTTGATGATGTTGGCCAACTTCACTTGAAGGGGTGAACTCAAATTTGGAATGCCGACCTCTCCCATAGGCAGTAGGCTGAGCAGATTGGCTGTATCCCCACTGAGGGGAAGGGAAGCAGTATGGGGTTATCCTGTATGAGAAATCAAAGAATCTCTGTGGGGGAGAGCAGTGCTATTTAACCATGCCTGCAGGAGAAGTGGATGACAGAGTCCCAGCTGTGAGACAGGGCTGTGCTTACCTCTGCTGTGAGTTTGGTGAAGGAAGTGTTCAGAGTCCCGTTGGAATGGTGCTGGTGTTATCTGATATCCATAGCCAGGATCAGAGGATTTGGTGCTGGGTTACCCCTTGCAATGTTTCTGTGAACAGGGGATCGATGCCATGGAGAAAGCACCCAAATCCTGGCCTCTTTGGGGACTAGCAGGGTTTTCTCTGTATCTAAAGTGATGTCACCACTGCACTGGAAGAGCATCTCAGCCAAAGCAGCAAGCTCTTGTGACTGCCATGGCCACAGCTGGGGGGTTGGTTTTGGTGACTTGCTGCTCCTCTTGAAGCAGAATTTCCAGGAAGAAGGTGCCTTCATGGCCTGCTGGGCATGGGGCTGTCAGCTGTGGGTGAGGAGAGGCCCTGGGTGTCTGCATCCCCCTGGCAGCACTGGGGCAGGGCAGGGACTGCTGCCTGGGGCTCCCTCCCTCGCTGGCCACTCAAGGGGTCTGGGATTTCCAGCCCCTGTGGGGAGAAGGCAGAACCATGCAGCCTCCTTGGGAAAGCAGGGCAGCATCCTTGGGAGATGCCAAATCACAGCCCAGGCTGTTTACTACAGTTTTTCTCTCACGGTTCCTAGCACTTGTCTCAAGTGTTACCACTTTGTGGTCTGCTTCACAAGAGCCTGAGCTGTCCTTTCAGCTGGCAGGGACACTGGGATTGTGCTGCATCCCTCTGTGTGTCTCCAGGCTCACTGCAGCTTCCAGGTTCTCCTTTATTTGGGCTGCACAAGGTTTTTCCCAGCACATTCCCTGCATGCCCAGCCCATGCTCGGTGATGATCCCTGTCACAGCTGTGGTGTGTGATGAGCACGGTGTGCTCAGGCTGCCCGGGCTCTGTGTCCTGCTGTTTACTTTGTTTGCTTCTCTCTCCAGCTGGGAATTGTCGAGCCAGCTCAAAGGCAGGGCTTGCAGCACCCCGTGTGCACATCATAATGCCAGTGTGGGGCTTGCTGGGGAACAGACTGTGCACCATTTAGCCTTTTAGGCTTGTCATAGATGTTTTTTTCAAGTCAGAACAACAGAAATCCACTCTTTTGGGGGAGGACAAGGTGGCAGCTGAACACTTTTGGGGCTGTGTTAATTAATGTTGCTTTGTTTGCGAGATGCATGGTTAAAAGAAGAGGAATTCAGCACAGGCTTCCAGGTCTGTGCATTTGAAAACAAAATGGGGGAGTTTCCCTGTCCAACAAGTTCCAATTGCTTCCTCTATGGTTTCCTGAGTAATTCTGACTACTGGTTATAAAACAGCCTCTCATTGCAGGGTGCATTCCCCAGATCTCCCTTTGGACACCACCTACCTGCCATCCCATCCCTGCAGGCTCCCTGGGCTGGTGGCAGCTGGTGGCAGGGAAATGTCTAATCCTCTGGAAAGTCAGTTTTCTGAACAGGGCTATGTGACAGACAATAACAGCAACAGCCTTCATGAGGCTGGGATTGGGAGTGGATTGAAAATGTGCATTGAGATATTGTGGGGAGGTTATGATCTGTCATAACTGAAAAGCCTTTTGATGGTTTTCCTGCTTCTTCGGTTTGAAATGCAGAATTCCTCTTGACTTGTGTGGGTGGCTTTGGAGAGCCACGTGGCTGTGCCAAATGTGGAAGAGCAGAGCTGGTCCTTCTCTTGGCATTCCCGTGGTGTTGGGAAGGGGTTGCAGGATGCCTGTTTAGGTCTGGTGCTTGGGGACAGAGGCAGGGGACAAGCCAGGAGGGAGCCCTCCAGCACTGTTCACTCTGCCAGGCCTTCAGTTCCTGGCTCCTTCACCATTCACTGTGGCCACTTCTACTGAGGGCTTTCAGGTCAATGTGAACCAATGCTATGTGTAATATCTGATGGTGTTTTGGGGCAGTGTGTGGCTCTTTGACCCATGCCCAGCCTGCCACAGTGGTTGTTTTCCACTCTTGTTCTGCCACAGCCCTGGTCTCCCTCAGTTGAAAGCATCCCTCCAGCCCTCATCTCATGGTGTCTGTGGGGACTTGTTGGGAAGCAGGGCAGGAATAAATGCCAAGCTGATGCAGGCAGGAGCTGGGCCTTGCTTTGGTGAGACTCCTCAGCCTGAAAATCGGCCTGTAATTAAAGCAGTAAAGATCTATCTCCCCTAATCTAACCCTATAAACCTTAGGCTTTATGGATTAGCTAGAGGTGTAGTTTTCTCAGTTTCATGGAATGCAATGGGTATTTCCAGAGGACAAGTATTATCCTGGGAGCCATGCAAGGAAAAGACCAAGTGTGGCTTGTCCTTTGGTGCCTGTGGATGGGGGGACATCAGGACGTGGGTGGATCCTGTCTGGGAGAAGAGACTGCCCAGAGCTTTTTCACAGCATGATCATCTCTGTAAAGGCCAAGAAAACTTGATCTGGAAGCCTGTTTTATTTATTCATTCCTAACCCCAGCCCTGGTTTGAGGGGAGCACATGGAGGCCATCAGCCTTGCTAGGCACGCAGGCTGTCCTGGCACAGCCACCTTCCCCTCCTGGAAGAACGGGTTCAGGGTAATATTTGAAATGCAACAGAAAACCCACACTTCCTTCAGATTTTTGACTCTTGCATTTTTCATCTTGGGCAGGGTTTTAAGTTTTCTGCGGCATTCAAGGAAAGTTTTGGTTTCCCTTTGCCCACATGTCAGCATTCCTGAACAAAGCAGCCTCAAGATTTGTGGAGCAAATTCTTGAAATTCTGCAAATGTTTTGAGCCAGAAAATGCTTCCAGAAACTGCCTGACCTAAGAAAGAGTTGGTAGGACTTGGGCATGGCTTAGGAAAAATGAATAAGGCATTTTTATCCTTCTTTAAATTAGCATTATTCTGACCAAAACCACCATTCCCAGTCTTGAGAGCTGCTGCACTCTGCCACCTTGTTGTTCTTAAACCACAGCTGTGCCTATTTGAATAAACCAGATTAAAAAGAGATTTTAGAACTGAGGTTTTCCCTGTTCTTGCACTGACTTCCCCAGTGCTCTTAGTGTCATTTAAATCTGAAAAGCAGTTTAGATAGTTAAAAGTGGACCTAAAAGAAAGGGGAAATTAGGGTGTGTGGCAACTCCTGTACCTGCAGGCACTGCAAACCTGCTTAAGGCTCCTGGGAATGTTCTTCCCTGCACATTTAGAGGTGATTTGCTTGTGTGGCCAGCAGCACCCCAGAGTTTGTGCTCTGCAGCACCCATATTGCTGTCCTGGCCTGTCATGGACGCTCCAAACACTGGGTTTATGCATTGGATGTCTCTTGCCATGAGCTCTTTGTTGGAGGCATGACCATGAGTGACCAGGCAGGGGATGTGGAGTGTCCCAGCACCCAAGGCAGCTGCAGGAGGACTCCTGTGTTTGGGACCACTGACTTGTGCATCTCATAACCTTGTTCCTAAAGGTGAAACCCCAGATCAGACCCATGGCTATTTTGGCCCAGGTATCGCTTTTGCTTTAGTTTTCTTCTTGTTGTTGGTTTTTGTGAGCACATCCATGGTGCTTGGGGGATTGAGGTATTAACATCTTCTCTTCAGACAAGAGGTTTGACTCAGACTGAAATTGCTGATTGATTCCCTTTTTTGCCCTCCCCCTTTTTCCAGCCGAAGTGGAGAACCACTTCAAAGGCTCAGATGTGTTGGTGCCAGACGCCACACAGTTATTGTTAGAAGAATTTGAAATATAATTGAAAACAAACCTTTGTTCAGCCAGGCGTATCTGGTTGTTGACTTTCACTCACGACAGAGGTGGGTGCTCAGCCTCTTCTGCTGGATTTGATGTCTACACACTTGTCATGGCAAATGAGTTGCCCATGAATTTACATCTGGTAAATGTTTGCAAAATCCGGAAAATGTGTATTTTTAAGGAGATTTTTTTCCTACCTAGGAACCCGCACTGACGCTCAAAAGTTGCCAGCATATTTGTGGAATTCCTTGCAGTAATAAAACACATGAAATTGGTCTTGGCAGGCTGATTTCAGTAGAGATGCTCCAAGTCCAGGTTTCTCAGCTTGGCAGAGTTGTCCCACTTCCTTTTAAGACTCGTCTCTTCTGTGGGATAGAAGGATATTGTTTAACGTAATATCCAAAACATTTGTAAAAGCATGGATAACACAGATGTCGGTGCTCATCTCTGCTTTATTTGCTGAGAAAGCAGAGGCTGGTGTAGGAGGTTTGCAGTCTAGCTCAGTCAGTTCTCATGGTGAAATCCAGGGGGCTGGAGGCTCCCAAAGGAGACCAGCAAACCTTTGCCCATAGCAGCCCGTGCTTGCCTGGTGCTGACTACGAGCTGTTGTTTTCATACCCCATCAGATTACATTTGCAAACATAGTACCTGTTTGCAAGGTGCACAGTGTGTTTTAGGTTCCTGTTTCTTGTACTTATTTCCTAGATAAATTTAGAAGAGTGCACCAGGTCTGTCTTGGATCAGAGTTTGAACTGTGCTTGTGCACATGAACCCAGAGTGTTGCCCCAGGACTCGTGTGCCACTCCATGTTGTGTTCTGCACCTGCCTGCTGTGACCACCTGGACATCACTTTGTCCCTCCTTGCTGCAGGTACCTGGGTTTGGCCTTCCTTTGTGCCAGGATGATGGTCTGAGACCTAAAAGCATTAGTACAGTGGGGTGCAGGGAGCTGAGTCCCTACTGGAGGTTACTCCTGCAGCCAAATTTGGACAGAAGAGTCCCTCTGGAATTTAGTAGGTCCTTAGCTGTGATTAGGTTGCTGGATTTGGTGTTGCTTTTCCTTTTAATTTGCCTCCCCTACCAAAAACACCAGTCTCATTGCATATGGCTGCCTGTCTGTTGTTTATTATCTTTGCTACACTGTGGTTAGTGCTCACACATGATATTTCTTTGGTTTCAGTACAGACTGAGCGGGTTGTCCGCCCCTGGATCCAAAAAATGTAAACTATTTATAAATGAAAAATACTCTCCAGTTTGAAAGTGCTGTGTTGTCCCCTTTCCATCCAGCATGTGCACATTTGTCTGTTCTCCTGTAATCCCACTGATGTAAGTCCAGATTTCTAACAATTTATGGGACTGGGGGCCGTCTGGAGAAATTCTGATGGGACCTTGTGCTCATGGGGGAGAACACAAAGCAATAGTGATAAAAAGTAATGGAAAAATGTTATTTGGCCGTGCTGCATTCAGTGCAGATACAGCCCCAAACTCAGATAAACCTTCCTGCAGAGTTCAGGGATTCTTGATTTTGATTTTCCAGTTGGGCTCATCTCCATAATAAGCAACTCTTGAAAAACTGGGACAGAAACTTATTAGTGTGGCTTAAAATGACCAGAGTGCTTTTTCTGGTACTCCTTGCAATTAAACTGTGTTTGATCTGTTTTGAGCATGTGCTTAGTTTTATATTGAGCTAAGAGCCTATGTTTAGTCTCCTAGGGAAGAAAAATAAGACAGGATTTAATAATATATTACAGGGAGCTGGGGTATGTTTTCTGTGCCTGTTTGGACAGCAGGGCAGGAGGTGATGCTGGGTGGGCCAGGAGGGGACGAGCTGGACCAGAGGCTGAAACAGTGGAGCCCAGGGGCAGGAGAAGAGGAGGCTGTGAAGGAAATACAAGGTGTTTAATTGAGGAGCTTGTTAGCCTGCAGCTGATGGGGTGTTTTTGTAGAGAACTGCAGGGGAACTCGAGCTGAGTTGGTTTCCTGGTTGAAATGAGTGTTGCTCGGTGATGGGGCTGGTAGGAGCGAGGCATGTGGGGAGCAGAGCTGTTCAGAAAACACTGCCAAAAGAGCAGGAATTATTTTGATCTATGGTGACATGGTTTTCCATGCAGCCACGGTGATGGTAAATGAGGCAGGGCTGTCCTGCTTCCTGCCTCAAATCTGGAAGATTAGAGGATAGCTGAAAAAACAGGTGGTATTTTTTTGGAAGACTGTTCACAGCATCCCAGAGATTCATCATTCAAATGCAAATGGTGGAAACTTTTCACTGCCAGTGTGTTCAGGCAGCCTTTGCCATGAACTATGATCAGTCTGTAAATGGTGCAAAACTTCAGTAGTGTAACCAGTGCAGGGAGGAGTGGAGCATAACAAGTGTAAATTCAGTATCGTTTCCAGGTTTTGTTTGGGCACTCTTGGCACTGATGGTGATAATTCCTTGTTCTGTAAAACCCAGCTGGTGGGAATATATAGGGCTTGGGGTTTTAATTTTGACTGTTTGGGGGCACCTAAATGCATTTACATGTCTGTCCTGCACAAGACAGCACTTGCTGGAAAAGGCTGTTGCAGCCTGGCCAGGCCTGTGGAATGAAGCCTTTAATGTACTGATTGCATATTAATGAACAGCCAAGAAGGAGGGACGGTGCCAAAAAGCAGGGAGCAAGAAAGCCAACAATATCAGCACGAACTTTGCACTCTAGAAAGTGTGAAGTGATGTTGGTGAAAGGAGTTTACTGCACAAGTGGAACACTGTGGTCCCCTTTGATGCCCAAATTTCTGTGCTAGTAAACCGAGGAAGGATAATTGGCCAGTGGAGCTTGGTGGGTTCCTGTTTAACCCATTCTGCCCCCCTTGGAATGCTCCCCACTCCTGAGTATGTTCTGGCGCTGTGGGTGCTTGCTCTGGAGGGTTTGACGTGCTGTGTCTGACGTATGGAGCTGCAACACCTCTCGGAACACATGGGGTTACCATCCACATCTGGTTTGTATCACCTTCAGTGGTTTTATTGCAAGCTGGAGTGCTCCATCTGCACCCTTTCCCTTGCCCAGTTCTGTCCCGCAGCATCAGGAAAATGAAACCCCAGCCTGGAAAAAGCTACAAAATAGGCTGGTTATGAATTAATTAATATAATGGCTACTGATAGCAGTGTGCTTTTCCTGGTGTTTGGCAGAAATCAGATATCTTGGCTCTTGCCTCTTCATTAGCCTGGTTTCCAAATCCCAAGCTCATTACCAAGTCCCTAGGATGTGGGGTTTGAGTTTTGTTTTTTTTTTTAGGGCTCCCCACCTGCTTGGAAGGGGAGGCTTCCCCGCAGAGTGTGAGTGCTGCTGTTGAGTGATGGTGGTGGTGGCATTGTCCCCATGGAGTGCTGGGGACAGACTGGCAGCTCTGTGTGGTGGCTTGTCCCCTCTGTCTCCCTGTTCCACAGCTCCCTCCAGGAATGTGCAGTATTCAGCATGGGGGCTTGGGTCTGCTGTGCAGCTGGGGACTTTTCTGTCAGGAACGTTGGGAGTGTTTAAGACGATCTCACAAATATTCTCAAAAATTTTTTTTTTTGGGTTTCTTCTGGCGCTGGGCCAATTTTTGCTTGTCTCTGATGCATAAAGTGGGTTTGAAAAAATGTTGTTTCTCTCTCTTTCTTCATTTAAACATTTCAGGAATGTCAAGTCTTGTCAGCCTTAGCTTTGCTGGGAAAAAAAAAAGAAATCCCTTGAGGAGCTTGGGGATGTGTTTTATTTGTGATCTCAAAACCCTGAGGGGAAGGTACGTGAGGGAGGGAAAGAGGAGGTCATTAACAAAAGCTTCCTTTATCCCACATTTTAATGAGGCATTGCCATTAAAAAGCAGCAACCACACAAAAATTCAACCAACCTGACTTTGTTCCCCAGTGTTCAGCCCCTCAGTTTAAATCATGCTCTCAGTTTGCCGGTTCCCTGCTATGACCAGAGTTTTCCAACGAAGATCAACTCCAAATTTGTAACATAAACCTGCTTGGTAACATGGAGAAATTAAGAGAAGCCTTCTTATGGAATTTTTCTGCTGCAGTTACTTGTAATCTCAGTAATATGCATGAAAATGGGCACAAGAAGTCTGGTTTCATGAGGATTTGTGTCTCCAGGGCTGACTAAGGTTTTAATTGACTTATGCGGAGTGTTCCTGTTATCTCTGGATTGTATTTTACTATTGCCCTCCCTTCCCACCTTGACTGTCTGTGGTGTATTTTGGGAGTGTGGGGGGCTCCTCTTTTCTGCAGTGATGTGCCCAGGCAATCCAGGGGTGAAGGCTCCGTGCTGGCCCTTGGCTGCTCTCCCTCCCTTGCCTGCCCCTGGTTCTGCAGCCTGGCAGGAGCTCCCTTACCCTGCCCAGCCCCTTTGGGCTTATTCCAGTTTTAAACTTATTGGGGAAGAGGACAGACCTCCATGGCCTTGCTCCTTCATGAGCATGGCTACAAACAAGTTCTCCCCACTGATGGTACAAAAATGAGGAATGGGGAGATTTGGTGGCTTTGCTGCATTTCTTCTCCCTCAGTGGAGCAGTGGGATGGATGCTCTGGGTTTCACAGAGACTCTCTCCTGTTTTCTGGGCTGATTTTTGTGGAAGGCTCCAATGGACACCTGCCCACCCCAGCTTTCCTCTTGCTTTTCCCAGTGCAAGGGCATCTGTGTGCTCCACCACCACTAACCACACCATGGATGCTCTGGGGGCTGCTGGAGGTGATGGGGAGTGTGCTGCCCTCTCAGAGCTGCCCATTCCACCTCAACCCTGTGCCTGCTGCTCAGCTGGACTTTGGAGCCCAGCTCTGGATGGGGCAGGGGGAAATCCCGAAGCAGGAGGAAATGTTTGTTTAATTGCTGACGTGGTGTAAGGTTCAGAGCGAGCAGATTGTGAAACGGCACGGACAGAGCGGGGCACGGCTTTCCCTGAGGTTTGCAGATAACATGTGCAGAGCAGGCAGCCAGCGTGGGGCTGGGGGGAAAAAGACAGTGAGGTTTATTTGTTTGTGTGGCTTGTTTTTAATTTAAATAACCTTTATAATTTCCCCTCCCTCTGAACAGCAAGCGATTCTTTATTTCTAAAGGCCTCGCCTTATTATTCGGCCTGAAACACAGGCTGCACTCCAGCTTTTACGACTGGGATTAATTTTTAAGATGGGCACAGGCAGGGGGGCAGGTAGTGTGAGCCCCCTGTGTTTGCATTTCCTCTGCTGTTGGAGGGCTTTGCCTTCTCTCAGTGCAAAGCTGGGGCCAGCTGCCTGCTGCCCTTGCAGCCCTGGTGCCATAAATGAGGCAGCAATGTGTGTTCCCAGCTGGAACAGGGCTGGGGAATTGCTCTGGGCAGGTTTATGGTGGGGAGGTGTGAAGTGCCCGCTGTCTGTCTGTCTGCCCCCCTGCAGGAGGGTCTGCAGATGGGCTGGGAGGCTGCTGTGGGGGCAGGGGGACCTGCTTAGGGAAAAAGTGGTGTTATCCATCTCCAGAGTCATGGAATTGTTGAAATCACAGAAAGGTTTGGGTTGGAAGGGGCCTTCAAACCCATTTAGTTCCAATCCCTTTGGCCTGCAGGGAAGCCACTCACTGGACCAGGTTGCTCAGGGTCCCATCCATAGGATCATCCCTTCTCCATAGGGATCCAGGTCACAGAGTGTGGGGCTCTGGTGCTCATGCTGAGGGTACTCGGGGAATGCTTGGAGAAGAAAACCACATTGGGATTTCAGAGCACATCTCTGGGTTTCAGACTCTGTTTTACTTACTAAGGAAGGGAGAAAAAAAAGGCGTCTGAGGAGCCATTTGCCAGCTTTTCATAAATATCCTAGGGATTTCACAGCAAAGTGCAGAGACTGTTAAAGCTGGCTGGGCATACCAGAAACTTTATGAAATAGTTGGATTTGATCAACACTTAATCACAGTCAGGCTGCTTGGCTCAGTCTGGCTCACCCTCTCCCAATCCCAGAGGAGGCAGGGGGTGCTGGGGTTGGCCTCGTGCCCCTGCTGTCATCTGCCTGTGTCTGTGAGGTGGCTGATGGCACCTGAGGACATCTGTCAGTGCCCAAGGTGACATTTAGTGCCATAATGAGAGCAGTTGGGCTGCACCAGGTGACTGATATCCCCTTAGGTACAGGGCAGTGAACTGCAGTGCTGTCTGCCCTCTTCCACTGTGCTGTGGAACATTGCTAGAGAGCTTTTTCAGGCAGCCTTGCAGAGGTTTTCAGAAGTGGCTTGTTCAGGGGCTCTCGTGGCAAGGCTGTATTTATTTGGTGCTGTTGCCAGCAGGAGCTGCAGACACCCACCTGTGTGCCTGCATCCAGTGGCAGGTGAAGGTAGAGGGGTGAATTCACTGAGTGCAATGTCCTTGATTTTAATTGCCACTAAGTTTTTTGGGTGTTTGCTGTTCTAGAACCCCTTGCTAATGCTTCCTGTTTGTCCTGCTCATGTGAACAGCCCCCCTGCTCCTGGCTGTCCAGGCTTATGGGTTTTCCTAGAGACTTGTTCTTCTCTGGTTCAGAGCGGCTCTGTCTCTGCAGACACACACACTCTCACATATTTCTCTTCACCCCAGTCCTTCCCAGCCTGGATTTGTACTGCTCTTGCATTGCCTTATGGGCCAGCATCCAAATTAAAGCACAAAAGAGATATTTGGGGTTGATTCTTTGCTGAAAACCAGCTTGCTTTTTCCCTACAAGAACTAAGCAGAAAACTTCAGATATGTCTAGGAGTTTTCAATTAATTTTATGAAGTTTTGGTAAACAGAAACGGAACATTTTCAGCAGCAGAAACGTTTTTCAAAAGTTTGCCTACGAGCAGTTTATTGATTTAGCAAATAGGTGGATAACACAAGCCTGGAGGTGTACGATGGTTAATGTGTAACCATTAAATAGACTTATTTGGGCACTTTTTATGGGTTCTCATAGCAATTAAAGCTTATAAACCTGTGGAAAGTGTTTTTATGTGGAGCAAAATGAGAACCTTTATCCCAGTGAAGGTGTTCATGGAAAAGGTGCAGTTTATGTA
This sequence comes from Drymodes brunneopygia, assembly GCA_013400955.1. Taxonomy (NCBI): domain Eukaryota; kingdom Metazoa; phylum Chordata; class Aves; order Passeriformes; family Petroicidae; genus Drymodes; species Drymodes brunneopygia. The sequence goes on along the minus strand of VZTZ01048613.1, from coordinate 481,179 downwards.
ATTGTATTCACGTGACTTGATGTAAGTGTGGGGCTGCAGGGAAAGAAACAACCTCCTAGAGTTAATTCCTGAGGCTGATTGCAATATTCCTGTGCATTGGCTTCCCTCCCAGTGGCTGTTTCAATATATTGAATTCAGTGTCATTCCATGGGGGGCATTTTATTGTGAGCCTCCCTTGCTCTAGACTGATTTTTTTT
>VZTZ01048613.1:360598-480955 GCA_013400955.1 Drymodes brunneopygia | reverse complement strand
TTTTTTTTTTTTTGGCTCTCTCCCCTATGGGTGTGGTTTTTTTGGTGTGTTTTTCATGTGTCTTGGAGCAACTTAGGTGGTGGTGTCAAATTTGCTGAAAAAAAGAGCATGAAATGGTTTCCTGCTGGCTAATGTGATCAAGCAGTATATTCTGTAGCTCTCAAAGCTCTGTCCTGGTTTAGGCAATTTCACAAGACCCAAGGTTTGTGGGAATATGGAAAAGTCTTGGTTTCTTCTTAGTTTTTTTTTTTTCCTGCCCCAATACAGTGTATTTAATGGAAAGTGAAGATTGAATGAGATGTTGGGGATTCAGTAGATGTGTGTGTGTGTATGCATATATATATATATATATTTTCATGTGTATATATATATTTATATGTGTGTGTGTGTAAAGCTGTGGTTCCTCCTTTTGGACTAGAACAAGTGAAGGCTGAAAACCAGACTTGTTTCCTGTATTTGCAGCAGCACCTTCTCCACTCTGGAGCATGTGGATGGTGGGGGAGAAAGGATGGGAGGGCAGCTTGGCTCAGTTTGTGGGATTGTGTGATTGCAGAGCTCTAGGCAAATATTGACACCAGGTTTCCTGGCAGATGTGCCATTCCTGAGGTGCACTGGGAGCACACAACCCTTCCCTGGTGCTTGCTGCAGCCCCTCCTGGGATGGTGGAGGTGATGAGTAAAGGGAGAGAGGCTCAGTGAGTGTTAGTGATGAATGCTAGAAAAGGTTTCACCCACAAATACTCCAGTGTCACATTGAGATCTCTGACAGAGGGTTGGATGTGGAGAGGGATGAGACACCTTTGGTACATCAGCACTGCCAGCCTGGCACAGGTCTGCATGCAGGGCAGGCATCTGCTCTGCTTTTTGCACCACATCTTTAAGAAATAAAATAAAACCCAATTGCCGGCCAGAGAAGGGGAAAATTGTAAAATGCTGTTTTCCATCAGCAGTTGGCTGCCTGGGCTTTGTGCCGTGGCAAGGGTGAGCATGTGAGATAACCTGCTTTCTCTGCTGCAGCTCTAGAGAATACACCAGAGGATTGTTAACATCAGCCAGATACCTCTGTGGTGTGGCTCTGTAGTGTAGTCTGGACAAAAGGTTAAATTGGGCAGTCATTTTTGCAGTTACTTCCTATACAACACTCTGGAGAAAGTTCAGTATCACTTAGTTAACTTTTGCAGAGCCATTTCCATTAGGTTTTGTTAGAGAAAAGCAAGATTATGTGTTTCCAGTTGCAACAGAGCTATTTTCCCCTATAAAATGCACTGCAATTTATTTTTACAGAATTTTGATTGGCTTGCAAAGACTTGGAGGGTTTGGAAGATCTGGAAAGGTTTTTTTTTTATTTCATACCTCACTTGCTGTGACAAATTGAGGAAAATGTGTTCTTTAATGTGGCACTGCTGAAGTCTGGCTAGGCTGGGAATAGGGAGCATGCACAGCATGTGCTCCCACACTGCCTGTCTGACCCAGGGCCCTGCTCCTGGCAATGCCCAGTTTTGGGAAGCACTGAGGAAGTTTTTCTCCTTCAGGCAGGTCACAGCTTGGCAGTTTGCTGCAGCTATCTGCTCTTCATGGCTGCACAGATGTGGTGATGGTTTCTGGCCATGTGAGATGCTGTCACCCTCTGGTCTCCTTGGGCTTGTTCACTTTCGTCTCTCCCATGTCTCTTCTTGTGGGGTGCTTTGGCTTCTCCATCATGGGTCTTCTCAGGATTTCTTCATCTTTTCATGTGAATTCCTGTCTGTGCTTAGAGCAGGAGTGTTCTCCACAAGCCCGAACTCTTCTTTCTCTGATTTCCTTGAAATGGGGACATATCTTATTATTCTCTTCATAGAGATTAATTTGTCTACTCCCAAAAGGGACATGGTTTGAAATCTCCAAGCAATGAGTGCACCTGTGTCCCTCACTGTGCAGTAACAAACCTTGGGAGCACCTTCTGCATTCATGTTTCCCAAATAATCCTGTTTTGGAGCAGGAGAAGCCAAGGAGCCCTTGGCCCTGTGAGAGCTGCAGGTCGTGTCGTGAATGGTGAGCCCCTGGCACGGTGCCTGGGCTCACAAGGACCACTCGTGAGAGGGAAAGGGTATTTCTATTCCTGGCCAAATTGCAGTGTTACCTTTTCTATTTTCAAGGCAGCCAGGTGGCCACCCACATGGAATTTCATTATGGGACTTCTAAAAAATATTTTTACAGGCCTTTAGGTAAGTTTAAGATGGCATCTACTTTGGATTATGCCTGAGTGAGGTGGGCTCTAAGCAAGAGGGAAGGACCTGTCTGCTTTTTAACATCTTCCTGCAGAATTTGTTGCTTGACTGCAGCATCCCTTCAGATGATGGGGTTCCCTGTCCTTGGAGCTGGGACTTGAGCTCCTGTGACAAATACACATCCTCTGGTGAGCAGAAACTAAAATAGTTATAACAAAAAATCTTAACTGAAAAGCCAAGAGGAGCAGTATGATTCCAGTAATAATAGCTAAAAGAAGAAGCAATTAGTTTGTGCAAGTGCCTTCTGAATCCAGCAGTTTTGCAAGAGAGTGGGTTCTTTATTTTTTCCCATAGCGAAAGAATAGGGAAATATTCCCCTCCCCATCCCTCTGCAACGTGGAAAGGATAAAAATCTATAGAAGGGAAAGTTTGTTCTTTGACTGAACCTTAAACATCAACATTCCCTTTGAATTAGCTGTGATGCTTTTAGCTGAGAAACTGTGCAAATCTGAGGGAGTTCATTGAATAATAAATCAAGGCATCCATCCAGCAAAGTACATCATAGCCCTTTGAAGTAGATGAAAAAAATACCTTTCTGATCTGAAAGAGAATTGTGTGCTCAGCTGTGGTGCCTGACTGATGCTAATGCAGGGTTTGAGCTCCTCTCCCCCAGCACAGAGGTGGGGAGCAGGGGCAAATGTGGGCTCGTGAGCAGCTGCTTCCCCTTGGCTCTGCCTGGAGCCCTGCTTGCCCAGGACTCCTCAAAGTTGGAGAGACCTGAAGAGCAAAAAAACTGCACCCACTGGAAATAAGGACTGACTTTTAATCCTGCAGAGTTCTGAGATCCCAAACTTGGGGAAGAGCAAGCTCATTTGAAGAACTTTCTAAAATGTAATTGCCTATAGCTTTTTTTCCTTCTGAGACTTTCTGCAGTCTGAGTTGCACTAACAGAAAAATCTGGCTTTGGGAGAGGAAGGAGCTGAAAAACAGCACCAATAAAAACTGTAAAGCTCTCAAAGATTTTTAAAATAGAGCTTCTGTAAAAGATGTGACATTATATGCTGGGGTTGAGTGCAATAAAGATGTTTTACTAGCGCTCTTCACAACTTAGCTGTAAGTTGTACAGCTGTCCCAAACTCCCCTGATAAAGCCTCTAGCTGTGTACATCACTGTAATTCTATTGCCTCATGCATGGGTGCATGTTTGTGTTTAGAACTGTCTTTGTGTCTGTAAATGCACGTGGTGAAAGTCTTTATATGTGCAAGTTATCCAAGCATGAATGTATGCGTGTGAGATTTTACTGTATGTAAGGAACGTGAAGGCTGGCATGTAAAGCAGCAATAGGTTTAATTGTTCCCTCAATGATTGTGTGGCATTCTTTGGGCAGAGACTTGAACTTCAGCTCCATCTGCTTTGACATTGTTGCTGTCCCTGTGGCAAAAAGCAATACAGGAGTTATGCCAAAAAAGCCTGAATGCTTGTTCTGACAGCTGACCCTGATGTTAACATCGAGGTAGGAAAGTCCTTTCTATAGAGCACACTCAGAGTTACACACTCACACTTTTATTACTCCTGATCTAGGTGGAAATGGCTTGTTTTAAATGCAGTCTTTCCATCTTTGAAGGTCAATGAAACCAAGCTGGAGGTCAGATAAAATAAAAGGGACAGAACATTTTGCTTCTTGGTGTATCTATTTCTGTAATGTTATCAGTGCCTGTGGTTTTATTTCTAGCATTTTGTTCCCGGGGCTTCCTCTAAGGCTGAACAAATTGAATTGGTTGGATGTAGTACAGCTTCCAATTTGGGGTTAGAAATCCATTAAATTGCTTGGTGCTTTGTTGGCAGTATAAAAGTGCTTGGAGTGGAGGTGCATTATGATTGGACATTGATTACTTGAAAGGGGGTGGATGCTTGTGTAAACCACACACCTCCAGCCAGGATGGCCAGCTTAGGGGTTTTTTTTCAGCTTAAAATCTTCAGATTTTGCCCTTAAAATGCTGTTCTTTATTACAGAGAAGAGCTATTTTTAAACTGGAAACGGAGAGCTGTCTGCCATGTGTTCCTCACACCTCTGGGGGATTAGAGCTGGCCCTGCAGCATGCAGCACTGCCAGCCATACACAGCCCATGGGTAACGGGTCCTTGAGATGGTTTGAGGTTAAATACACCATTCCTTTCCACACACAAGATGTTTGGATTTGGCCAACCTCTCAGTTTCAGCCTGTGGCATGGGAAAGTGCCAGGAATGTCCTTGTTTCCAGTAGATTTCAAACTGAGTGAGTTTATGGTGGGCACAGCAAGGAGTCCAGCGCTGTAATTCCACTCGGACTGCTGCTGGGATCAGAGAGGGCTTTATTTCTACTGTGCAGAGCTGCAGAGTTGCCTGGATGTTCTGTGAGACCAGAGCCACTGCTGCTAGGGAGGAAGAGAGGAGCAGAGGCAGGAGAGGGTGACCACTGCCTCTGTCCTGGCTGCTCCAGTTGGGTGGGCTGTGCTGCCTCTGATCCCTGGGCTCGTTAAACTTTGCAGCACATCTAACACGGCAGAGCTCCAGGTCAGTGTATCTGCTGAGAGTTTTCCTGCATGACAGCACAGCAGATGCCCTGGGTGGCTGGAGAGGAGCAGCCAGCAGTGAAACAGCCGTTTATTGTGGCCAGCCAGGGTGGAGAACATGACAGCAGCGGTTCCTTCTGGGAAAAGCCACCAGAAACACTTGGGTACCATCTCTGTGTGAGAGTAGGAGGTGATGCAGCCCCTTTGTGTAGGTGAAAAGCAGGGTCAAGTGCAGGAGAAGCTGGAGTGAGCCCCCATGCCTGAGCCACAGGAAAAATCTGCACACTGTTTTTTTTAAGACTTTCTCCCAACTCTTTGCCTGACTAGTTTTAACCAGTGCACAAATATTCCTTTGTGCCACTTGTAAGCAAGCATGTTTTTTGGGGGCAGATCAGTCCTTCCTGATTAACTATTAATAAGAGCCACAAGAGAGTGAAGCACTCAGCAAACACAGTGAGGAGAGGGTTGTGTGCCCTGTCCCCACCATTAATGATTGACTGGGCAGGGCAGGGCTGTGCCCAGTGCTGCCACTGGGCCAGGCATGGCCAAATCTCTGCAAAGGGGTGATTCTAGCTGTGTGCTGAAATGTCTTCCTCAGGGCTTGGTGATCCCCTGTCTGTCCTGGCGTGCAGTAATGCAGACATGGTGATGCTGCTGGATGGTGGCACCAAGAGTGTTGTGCCAGGTTGTGCATTTACTAAATTGTTATTTCTGATAAACAGTGGTGTTGGAGCAGCGGAAAAATATCATTTTGGCTGGTTAAGGTCTCTGAGCTAACTAGAAACACTTGCAGATGGGACTGAAACCATTTGAATCCCAAAAGAGAGCAGAGCATGTTGCAATTCTGTCTTCTCAGAGAAAACTTATCTTGAAATATGGATTATTCAGTATTACTGAATGATTGACCTTGGGAGTCTTCTAAAATCATGGCAATTTTGAACAGTGTTTGAGGAATTTCTGAATTATCTCTCTCTCTTTTCTCTGCACTCAACTTGTAACCCACAGCTGGATTTTGCAAAGTCATGTGGTGGGAGGGTTTGATTGCCAGCAGTGGGTCTTCCCAAACATCTGAAAAAGCCAAAGGTTTAATATGGTTTATCTGCTGTGAGTACTTCTGAATAGTTGCACAACTTTCAGATGAAAATATTTGCTTTGCAAAAGGAGCCATTTTTGAAACTGCAAATTGCACTTAATGCTGATTTATCAGTGTAGCTTGTTATTGTTAATGGAGGCTGAGCAGTTCTAAGGTAGATATGTATAGTAAATTATATAGTTGTTAATCCTCAATAAATTGGTTTAATATGTTGAATACACAGTGGGGAGCCTTAATTGAAAATGTTAGTAAAGAAGTCATGGCCTTTATTGATTTACCAAAGAAACAGCAGTGATGGAAGCAGGAGCAATTTGTTTGGTGAGTATTTTGTTTATGAGCTGGGCTATCCAGCCCTTGCTGCAGTGGTTTAAGACACAGTGTGCTTTGCTTTGTGGAAGCAAAATCACCAAGAAAGACATTTGCTATCAAATTAGAAAAAGGTGAGTTTGGTGGTATACAGTCAAGCAACCAACTGGCAGGGTTTTGGCTTCAGGATATGTCTTTCTCATGGCTGTAGTTAGCACTTTAATTAAAGCAATAAACCCTGAACAAACCCTATGGGTGTCAGGGCAGATGATGGGTGGAGTTTTATTTGTGGGTTAAAAAGCCTTCCACATCCTGCTTTTCCTTCCAACGGCTTCCCTGTCACAGGTGGCAAAGCAGGATTGCTTTATGTGAAATTAAACACAGTTATTCTTATTTAGATGCTCGTGCCCCCTTTGAAATGTGTTTTTGCTTTGATGCAGTCCATGGAGCTGATGCCTCAGTGTGTTTTGGAGAGGATCAGTCTCCTTCAGGCAGTGCAGCTTAATAAAGAGGCAAATACAGAGAAAGCTTGCTGCAGTTAAATCCTGCCTGCCCTAACCCTTGCAGCATTCCCTGTTCCCTGCATGCAGTGCTGTCTTGTTGGGGGCAGAGGAACGTGTGGCACTGACAGGAGGGTTTGCAGCCTCAGTGGCTGCAGGCTGTGGCTAATGCTCTTCTCAGAAGCAGAGAAAGCATTGTTGAATACCTTGTCATTTGTGCTGCCTTTGCCCTGCTGTCCTCTGTTGGTTTGGGTCCCTGAGTAGCTGCTGGGAAGGGCTGGACATGTCCCCAGGAAACTGAGGGGGTATCTCACTTTACTTTTTTGGAGCATGGAGCAGTTGAGATACTGAGAAAACTCTAGTTGAGTGGGCCAGGATCAAGCTCTGGTGAAACGAGGATCCTCGTGTCTCTTCTGATGGTGCAGAGTCATAGCACCAGGTCCATGAGTACCTGAGTTACCCAGGTGCTTTGTACATGTGTTGTGGAGAATTTGCATATATGTGTGATTATGTAGATTAAGTTGCATCTAAGCCTTCTGTCTTAAGAAATAAAACAGGGGTGTTTGGAGGAGATGATCTTCCAAGAAAAATAAAATAAAAAAACAGACAAGAAATCTACTTGAGTTTTGCTAAGGTTATTAAAATAGGAGGGAATGGGATCCTAGGTTTTGTCAAAATACATTTGTGTAAGCCAAACAGGGCCTAAAATAACCTGACACTGCCCTGTTGAAAGAGACTAATAAGCCTGTAAAAATTCCTGGTGTAGGAGATGCGGAAGCCCCAGCAGCAGTGCAGGGTTACCCAGTGCTCCTGCAAAGGACTCCTGCCCTTCCTCAGCCCTGAGAGTGTGGTTGTTGGGGTCTGGCAGTCCACAATGATAAAAATATTTACATTTACAGCCCTGTGTGAGCTGCCCAGCTGTGGTGGGTGCTCAACAGGCACCCCTGTGCCAAATGTGTGATGTGTGTGCTCCCAAAATTGTCAGTGTGGAGTGGCAGAGCAGGAGGAAGGGCCAAGGCTGAAATTGTCCCTGAAAGTCACTTGAAGGTAGGATAAGTCCCAAATTTCTTGAACCATACCAACCACCATGCTAAATGACATTGTAGTCTGGCACAATGCTTCTCAGTGATGTGGTTTTAATTAGTATTCTTTGTGTTAATGGCTGCACACATCCACTGGAATCGGTGTGGTATCAGTTCTCTGGGGATCATGCTGCTGGAATTTCCTTCAGATGGGATCCTTGCTCATGACTGAGAGTGATTCATGGTGCAGTTTTCTTGGTGTCTGGATGACCTCTAAAAGTTTGTCTTCACTGTCAAATTAGCTCATATTATGGCTTGAGGGCTGCCCTTAAGTTGACTCCCTCCTGCACATAAAGCCCCTTATATGAGCAGGCTGTTAACCCAAGCCGGTATGATGCTGCTAATTTGAACAAGGACATAAGTAAAGCCTGAGTGAGCACATCAGCTGAGCCACTAACAGAATCTCTCAGTAGTGGGGCACAGCTTCACCCATGTGAATGCTGTGTAGCCTCTCCAAAGCACTTAGAGCAGCAATCTGGGACATTGCCCTTTCTGGTGCCCTGTGTTTTGGTGTTCTTACCTCCCTCCAGGAGGTAGTTCTTTCCCATGCTTGGTGTGGGCCATTCCTGTGCTCCATTTCAGTCTCTGGCAAGCTGGATGCTTTGCACTTGCAGGCAGCACACTGCACTCGGGGTGCCCTGTAACAGGGCTCTGCTTGGGGCACAGGGGCTGAAAAGCTGCCTGGTGGAAAAGGACTGTGAGGTGCTGGCTGACAGCTGTCTGAACATGAGCTAGGGAGTGCCCAGGTGACCAAGGAGGCCACTGGCACCCTGGCTTGCACTAGCAATAGTGTGGCCAGCAGGACTGGGGCACTGACCATCTTCCGGCTCTCAGCACTGGCGAGGCCACACATTAAATCCTGTGTTCAGTTCTGAGCCCCTCACTACTGGACACACTGTGGGGTGCTGGAGTGTCTCCAGAGGAAGGGACTGGAGCGCAGGTCTGATGAGAAGAGACTGCAGCAGCTGTTTGGCTGCTTTTGCCTCATGGGAGTAGAATTTGGACCTGTCCTGTGCACAGGAATCAAAAATGGACTAAAGCTACTTCTTTGTCCTGACAGTCCATCCAACCACCTGAATCCATGCAGTCTCTTTGATGGCTTTGTGCTCCAGCATTAGTGTTCACCTGTCACTGCTTACAAGGACTCTCCCATCTCTCTGGCACCTCACAAGCTTGTTTAAAAGAGACATTTGAGCATGCTTTCTTCCTGCACAGCTGTACACTTTCAGCATGGGCAGTGTGCTCCCTCTCCTGCTCCCCTGGCCCCCATCCCCAGGCTAATTCAGCTGCAGCCATGCTTTTCATACCCACTCAAGTGTGCATGGGGCCTCTGTCCCAGCGCTGTAAAGCCATCTAGAGCCATGTGGGAAGAGGATGGTGCCTATTCAGGAAGCTGCAGACTAGGCAGCTATCTTTCGACAGATGAGCCAGAGGAATTTCTACTGCAGGGCTCAATTGTTCGGGGCCCTCGGCTCCCTTTTGTGCAGGAGCAATGAAAAGTTGTGTTATGACAACGGTTGACAAAGTGTTTAATGAAAGCCACAGTTGGCAGCGACAGGATTTCAAGCCATCCTCCTTTTCTCCAATGCCTGTCATCAAAAGGTGCAGAAACACTTTTGACATAATCTTCTGCACTGACAGATAAATAGTTTTGACGGGAGGGTCGGAAACCTTCACCTTGCTGAACAGAATTCAGCCAGCATCATGGTGAGCAGAGACCAGGAGCCATCTATGTCTATGTTCCTTTGGGGTCCCAGACAAAGAGGTGGCTTTTCTCTGTACCAGTCAAGGTCCCAAAGCAGAGCCAAAACTTGTACATCAACTCCTGGTCTACCCTGCACCTTGCCCAAGGGGGCAGGGTTGGCTTCTCACAGGTGAAAGATCCCTCCTCACTGGCAAGCAGGACTCTGTGCCAGCATTATTTCTTTTGGGGGGTAGTTTGAACATACTCAGTTCTTTAACAAGTCTCTGCAGTGTTCAGTGATCCAGAGTGCCACTTTGACAATGCCAGCTGAAGGCAAACACTGCTTTCTTATTTAGAGACTGGAATGGCTGAAAAGACAGAACAGGGCCCTTCCCATGTTGATTTAACATGCTCTCAGTTCCCCATCATGGGCATCTTAGTGACAGGAGGGGAAAACCCTACATTGTTGGATTAGCCAGTACAAGGAAGGCTTGAAGTCTGTAATGGATAAATAATACGCAGAGCATTTCTCACGCCAGTATAAAGTTTAAAAACATCTACCAACTTTTATTGTGCAATAGAAGCTGATTTGAAAAAACAATCTGAATGTTAGGGGCCACTCAGGTTGGTGGTTCTGCTCTTTCTCCTCTGCCAGCTGTAAAACTTCTAACCTTCGTAGGATGCTTCCCTGAACTCGCAGCCCAGGCTCTTGTCCTGAATTTATATTAATTGAATTCTGTTTTCTTTCCACAGTTGCCTTGGAGGGATCAAAATATCCTTTCTTGAGTAATTCAATAGAAAGAGGTACCCATGCAGAGAAGCAGGCCCAGGGCTCTGGACAGTTTGTGGACAGTTCCACGTTTGGGCTCAGCTTACCTCTTATGTAGGTGCCAGGAAATGGGCAGAACATGCACCAAAGACATGGGCTCCTGGAACTGGCATAAAACACTGCAGGTGATGCTTTATAAACTGGCTTTGAAGAGATGCCCAAGATGAGAGAGAGCTCAGAGGGTTGGGCAAGTGCTGATTTGGGAAAGGACAGGGTTTTTGATGATGGGAGTTGATGGCTCTCTTTCTTTGAGGAAGGCATTTTGGAAAACTGATGGCAGAAACATTTGTTCAGTGATCCATTGGGTGACTGTGTGGCATCATCCCAAGAGGCTCCTCGAGGAGGAATGCATTCTGTGCTGCAGAGGAGCAGCAAATGTGACAGCTTTCACTGGTGGGACAGCTGTGCCCCCAGGCTTGTCATCTCCAGTCAGCCTGCACTACTCAGCTCACAGAGGCCAAAGTGATGGGGACATGAAAGTCCCTGCAGTGCTTCGTTCACTGCTGGACATTTGGGACCCATGCTTAGGGCTGGGAGAGCATGGTGTGCACCCATGACCTCAAGTTTTGAGTTCCCTTCTTTATTTGCATTACTGGAGCCCAACCAAGATTGAGGCCTCATTTCATCTGCATCGGGCAAACCAAGACAATACCTACCTCAATTTTATTTACAGTCTAAATAGACAAGACAGACAAAGGGTGGCTGTGGAAACAAAAGCCCTGGAGAGGTGATGTGACATGACCCGGTCACACAGCAGGAGATTAAGAGAGCCAGGAATAGACAGAGGTTTCCTGACTCCCAGTCCCAATGATCTATCTATTGGAGCACGTTAATTCTTTCTCTCACTTAAATGCTGTGACTGGCATGCCAAAAACTGCCTAGTGAGGGGATCAGAGTTCTGGGAAACACATCCTTTGATTGCTAATGCTTCAGGCTAGAAATTCTTTGGTATTTTAATATAAGTTGAAGTACAGCTAATGTTAGAAACTCAGTAAACTTTATTTTGGCATATCCGTGTAATTTCAGTCTCCTGTTTGTTATGTACTGACTATATTTCTAGTTTTTATTTCCCCACTGATTTTTGAACAGTGTATTGTATATTTAGTGAGGGTACTTGGTGGTTGGAGTGAGTAGTGTGGGGAGAACTGAAGACTTTGGTGTGCAAGAGGATGGAGTTCACCTGCATTTGTGCAGCGACTATTGGAAAGTCTTTCTGTTGCTGGAGCAGCAAAATCTGTCTGTGCTATCTGAAGAGTCAGCTACTTCTGCAGTGGCTGAGATGTTCAAATGTCCTGAATGGCAGCAACAATAATCAGAAAGTTCCTTTGAGTGACATTAAACTGTGGCCATGAAATCCTTTAATTTAGGAAGACCTTTGCTTTTTCACTTGTGAACTTCGGAGGTTCTTGTCAGCGTCACTCAGTGCCTGAGCACAGGCTAAGCCAGAGATCTGGTTCCTCTGGCCAGTTTGATGATCATTTTTGGTGCATGTGTTGTTGTTTTATGCTTTGTACAACAGCCTTTTAGCCTGTTGCAGAGGAATGTTTTGCACAGAAATACATTACCTTCAAAAATGTAAAGATTGGCTGCAGTAGAGGGCACAGAAATACATGAAAACAGATGGATTCATGCACGGTCATGTCTGGCTGTATTTCCCCCTGTAGTTTGTCACTTGTATTTCTGTGTTGGCTTTATTATGATGAGCCTGTAGGACGTTACCTGTTGTATTTTCTCTTTTTGCCTGTAGATCAGGCAGGGACAAGCTCCAACCTGATCTTACTGTGTGGTTTTTTAAAAAAAAAAAGTAGTAATGTAATCTGTGGGCAAATTGCACTTTAATTCGTAATTGTGCTATGAATATGGACTTGGCTTTCAAACACACTCCGAGTTTAAACTGCAGTTTGACTTTTATTTAGATAAATGCCTTTGAGTTCATAGTGAAATGGATATCTGCTGTAAGCTGGTATTGATTTAAAGGTCTCTTGAGTGTTTTAAAAGACAGTAGGGGCTTACAGGACAGCATATTTTAAACTGAGATGCCTGGTTAGGTTTTACACTCCTGTATAGCTTCAGTTCTAGGCTCTGCTAAGAGCCAGCCTGTGTTGTTGATTTGTAGAGGATTCTTCCATCGCGGGTATTGGCAAAAAATTGAACATTTTGGGCAAGATGCAAGGAGCTGCCTTCAGAGCTGGCTGCTCTGAAATGATGGGGAATGGTGAGAGCCATCAAATGATTTCCTCGTGCAGGGAAACTCTTTGAGGACTTCCATAAATGCATTACAGGAGGGCAGGTGATGAATATCTGTTTTTTAGCTTGAAAGAGGTGTTTATCACTTCCTGCTAATCATGCGAAGTTGGTAAGCTTTGTAGTCTTTCAAGTCTTTGGTGTTTGTAAGGCTGCTGTGAGCCTGGGTTTCTCCCTGCATCCCCACAGAGTGCAGTGTGTCAGTGTGAGCACTTCAAGAGATATTTTCCATCAGTGCTCTTCTGGCAGCTGCCTTTTCTTTGTGAGTGCCTCAGCTCTTGGGGAATGGAGCATTGGTAGAAGTTCAGTAGGTGCCTTGGTGACTTAGGTCCTGTTTACCTGTTTGGGTTCCAGACCTGCTTGCTTTCTGTGGGTACACTTTTAAAGCAAAGAGAAACCCAAAGCAGGGAAGATTGGCCAGTTTTCTAGTCAGACTGGCTTGGTGGTTTGAATAAGCAGCTCAATGTTTGAGGGCTTATCTAAAATCGGGCCATGAATCTTTTGGGTTGTGTTCAGAGGTGCAGTAAGAGGGTGTAACCTCCCTGCAGAGGAGGCAGGAGGGTTGAATTTTACCCAGGTAATATCCTAGAGCAGGGTGTGGAGCAAAGTAAAATTAAAGAAGTCCCCCTCACAATTTCCTTACAATTTACTGTGGTTGCTTTTCTGCTACCACCCATCAATTTGCCTCCTTCCTCTTTAGATTACACACACACACAGAAACATGCCAGCACTGCATACAGAATGTTAATTAAAGCACTTGTTGCTATCTGCATCATTAGTCACTTACTCTTAATTGACCTGTATTCTCCTGGTTAGTCCCCAGCTGCAGGTTTGACCTGTCCTGTGTGGTGTGCTGAGAGTGCATCTCTTGGAGGGAGCACTCTGCTGTTGCATTATACGATGCTACAGCAGAGCCTGGCAAAGCTCTTGCTTGTGGTTGCTGGAGTTGGCACTTAATTTGCATTATTTTGCCTGTTTGCTGTCCCCAGTAATCCTTGCAGTGTGTTCCTTCCTGAAGCTCTGTGTGTGTTTCCATCAGGGATGTCCTGTGAGGCAGGTCTGCTCTCCCACCAGGCTGCTTTCAGATAACACAGCACAACCTGTTTGTCATCCATCAGTGCTAGAATATGATTTAGATTTTGATTTGGGCTGTTGGATAGTTGGAAAGTGTTGGCTGGGGTTATTGAGGACCAAAGTGTGTACTACTGTGTGGCTTGAAAGCTGTATTCACTGATTAAAAAAACCATTTAGTGATATACTAATTATATAATCTTGTTAGAAAATGTAGGATTTATTTTATGTCTACGCATAGTAAGTGTACATGCTAAATAATATGTGTATTTTGTGTGTAACACACAGTGGTATAAAAAAATACTCCATGTGAATAAAGCTATAAAATATTTAGTGGAAGATTTGTTGATTGTTTCAGTTCAGACTTTAATTTGTCAGGAAATATCCTATTCATCTGTGATTAGTTTTGTGGTTGTGAATAACCAATAGTAGAATAATAAATGTAATTGTGTAATATGAAGACAAATTAAAACCACACTAATCTAAGGCAAAAGAGGAAGAAGCTTGGGGAGAGCTAGATAACATTTTTGTCGTGGAACTACAGTAATTCAGCAGAAAAGTGCTGCTCTCCTGTTTAAGTTCTCTTTTTAAGAAAACCAAAACCCAAATTCTCCCAGTGCAATCCAGAATAATTAAGATGTTTCTGTTTTGCTGAGCCGGGTGGCTGCAGTTTGCTGATCCCACTGTCTTTTATTTTAACAGAAACCTGAGCTACAACAAGTTGACAGAGATTGATCCTTCTGCCTTTGCAGAGCTGTCGAACCTGCAGGAAGTGTAAGTATTCCTCCAAAGGTTTGAATTGTATTTTGCCAGGGCTGCTTGTGGGCCTGAGGAAATTGTATCTCGTTTCCTAAGATAGCTAAAGGAAGGCACTAAGTTGAATGAGCAGGTCTGACTTGGTGTGGAGGTTTTACCCCTCCATATTGTACCTGTGCTGCTTTTTTTAAACTAATCAATTAGCAGAACACAACATCCCAATTAAAACAGCAGAGCTGTTATTGGAAATCATTGGAGTTTGCCTCCCTTGGAGTTGTGCAATGCTCAGAGGGAGCAGCTCAGCACACCTGAGCATACACACAAAGCTCCTTGCTGAAAGCAGAACCCTGAAGCAAGGCAGAACAGCCTGGATTGTGATACCTGATGCCAACCTAGCCCAAATCTCCCAGGAAACAAAGGTGTAGTGTAGTGGATAACAAAGCACTTAACTGTGTCTCCTCCTCTCTCAGACGTTCATGCCTCTTTTGGAACCAGAACAAATTCAGTTGGGAGTCTTGCTAGGACAGGCTAAACCAGCAGAGCTGTCTTCTGCTCTGGTGGGGAAGAGAGGAGCTGGTGAAGGTCTGAGTGGCTGTGCCAGTCCCTCCTTGCTGGTAAAAGAAACCTGTTAGAGGGAACTGCAGGTTTTCCAAGCTCCTGGTCTCTGTGAAGGCTCAGCAGTTTCTCTCAGAGAGGGGCTGCGTTGTCAACCCTTCACAGGATTCCTGGAGCTCTGGTTTTGGGGTTTAAGAAATGACAGTGGCTGAAATTGCAGGCGGTGGGCTGAGGTAATGAGCTCGTGTTTGCCTGGTGAATCGCTGGCATACTTGAGGTTTGGGCTCTGTTTGAAGAGCTACTGATGCCTCATGGGAAACTGGAAAAACATTTCCTTTCAGAAACAATACTGTGCTCTATCAAGCATTTTCTCTTGTCCTCTGTCTGTTTTCATTAAGTGTTGGCTCTGGGACTTATGGAGGGGCCAGATCCTGTGATCTTTAAATGGGCAAAAAGTGGAATTCTCCCTGACTGATGCCTCCTGGATGGGACTATGGGGATTAATGTAGCATCTCTCTCCTGGCCTGATTGTCCCTGGCTCCTCTGCTTACATGAATAGTAGGGACTTGATGGAAATCGGGATTAAGTGAGGAATGTATATCAGAAGTGACTGCAGTGCTCTGAAATCAGCTCTTCATGATCTTTAGAGAGAAAGTGTGGGTCAGCAGTACACTGCCTGTAGGATCTGTTTTCTCAACTTCTCTTTAGACTGTGGAAAGCCTTAAATTGCTCTGTGCTTAAAGAAGAGAATTGCAGCCCTGATCCCGTGAGACTTTAGAATTATCCTAACATGACTGTGGCTTAGCAATAGCTTTTGTTCATGGAAGTGCCTGAAGGTGTGTTACTTCAGGGAGCACAGGGTGGGAAATGTGTGTGGCTTCTTGTTCCCCAGGTAGGGAATTCCCTTGAGCAAATTGCAGGACAAGCCCTGCACTGAACAGTTAAATGCTATAAAAAGGTGTCAGGGTTTCAGGGGAGATAATAATGCAGCCCACAAAGTAATGGGCAGATAAGAGCTGCTTGCTGTGTCAGAAAGACAGGGTTAGGGAGCAGGGAGAGAGCAGAAGAGTGAGTAGGAGGGAAAGGGAGCAGTCAGAAATGGGAGACTGGAGGGGAGGCAGAGGTCTGGAGCAGAGCCTGGAAGGCAGGCTCTGGGAAGTGTGAGGGAGAAGCTCTATTAAAAGCCCTATCTACTAATCTTGGTTGCTTTTGAATAGCAGCTAAACCACAGACCACTGAAATAAACTTCATTTCACAAGGAGAACCACATCTATATTGCCAGAGCATCTTCTTTCTGAGGGTTTTTTTTTTTAAGCACTTTACAAACACTCATGAAAAAAGCATCATGCTGTGGCATGTCTCAAGAGCAAGTCAGTGTTTCTCTGTGTATGCTGTGCTGGGCAAACCAAGGCACCCTCAGGGGAAGAGATTGCCCCAAATAATAGATGCATTGATAAGACCTGAAACCTCCCATGATGCTTCAAACGTGCTGTCTGTGGTTCCTGAGCATTACACAAGGCTTAAAACTCTGTGTGTGTCTCTCCATGTGAATAATTAGTGTGGTGTATTTTGAAAACATTTTGTTTTCCCTTGATTTTAAGAAAATATCTGCAGAGCAAAAGATTTAAACTTCATACCTTATCTTCGATGCTCTGTCTTGCTTTACTGAGATTGTGATAAAGTAAGCGCAGAATTTACCCTGCACTTTTCCCTTTCCCTGAGTTTAGGCAGTTGTTTGTGTGGTTTGTTTTGGTGGCCTTTATGAGAAGTTTTTTAAAAAGTTTTAAAGTCTGTGTGGGATGAAATTTAGTGGCTCAAGGTGATGAAAAATCCTGTGATCCCACTTGCTCTGAAATAAGTAGTGGAGGCTCAGGGTAGGGGCTGAAGTGGGACATTACTTTCCTTCAGGACACTTGATCTTTCTCTCATCCCCTTTGGTGGCTTCATCTAATGACAATCTATTGGGGCCCATCTATTCTTATTCCTTGGAAGGATGGATGGATGGAGGGTGCTGCTGTGGTCTGTTCCAGGGTTTCTTCAGGTCATGGGATCCTCCAAACTGATGCCTTCATGGCTCTCAGGCTTTCCAGGCTCATTGGTAGCAAAGAAAGTAGTAACCATGCTAAAATTCCTCTCCAAACAACTCACCTTTTATTTTCTAAAGTGCCTTTCACTGAAAGCTCTGGAGGGCTGTGCTATTTTTGAGCAGGCTCCATTTCAGCTTGACACCAGCCTGGCAACTGGACTGTAAATATTTTATATGGGTGGCCCCCCCTCCTCCTCTCTTCAGCATCCAGAGGGTTTGTGTCGTCAGAGGTGAGGGCTGGGGAAGAGAAAGGAGACTGAAATTTTAAAGCTGTTGAGCCTGGCTGTTCTGAGGGATTTTTTTTTCCCCCTCTGTTTTTATTTCTTTTTCAATTCCTTTACATGGGGAAAAAGGGGAGATGAGTGGGAAATCCCAGGCAAATACAGAGCTTGGCTGTCTCCTCTGTGTCAGCAAGCGGTGCCTGTGAGCCAAGAGAGAAAATGAGGTGGGAGAACCACTTCTGCCTGACTCCTGACATGACAGGAGGCTGATATATGAATATCACACTTATGTCAGAGCAGGGTTTGACCAGTTGTTAGACGCTGGTTGGTGTCAGAGCTGCTTAACCAGAGCTGACCCAGGCTCCTTCTCCTCCAGAAGATGCTCAGTTGAATGTTAATGAAAACATGCTCAAATAAGCATTTTAATGCTCTTTCCAACTTACTCTGTACCTCTGGAAGCTCTAGACCATGTTGTAATATGAGCAACAGTGAGCTTTTAGTTGCAGAGTGGAGCTCCTTGCTGAATTGCAATGCATCTGGCTTTTTTCCCCGTACATTTTAAGGCATGGGTATAATGTCAGAGGCAGAGGAAAGCTTTTATCCCAGCAGTGCTTGGAACTCCTCGTGAAATCAAATATCTTGCCTCTTCTCAGAGGAGCCAGAAGGGAAGTTATGGGATGAATGTGCCACTGCCCTCTCCCACCTGCCAAAAATAGTGTTAAAGGAAAGAAGAGGGGAAAAAAAAAACAACATAATTTAGGATTGCCCCTACTTGTGCCTGTGGCTTAACACACCTCAGCTGTGCAGCCCTGGGATGCTGTGCTTTGCACCCAGATTGGGATCTTTTCAGGATTCCCTGCGGAAGGGAAGTGCTTGGAACCTGCAGTGACCCAGCCAGGCTGTGCCTCAAGCAGGAGCAGTGGGATCAGAGGTGGTTTGGGGGTCCTGGGGATCCTGGCCAGGGCTTGGCTGTGATTGCTGCAGTGAGGGGGGAATGGGCAAGAGGGCTGAGAAATTAGGTAATTTTCATGCAGCCAGACGAGCGACTGTTACAGTAATTAATTGACTAATTCACCGTACAAACAAGGGCTCTTTAAACTGAGGAAGAGCCAGTCACATGGCAAGGATCTGTTTTCAGTCAGAAAAACACTGGAAGCATTGGGCCCGTGCAGGGGACGTTTCTGTGCTGGTGGTTGCAGGAGCGGGTGGCCTGTGGTTCCATTAGCCCTGCCTGGAGCAGGGCCCTGTGTCTGGTGACATTCCTGTGCCCAGCCCTGTGTGCTGCTGGCTTTGTGGGGAAATGCCTCTGGGATTGCCAGAGCTGGTGCTGCTGTGCAGAGGATGCCACTCAGTTGTGCCCCCAGGTCCTGACCTGGTGTGGAGAGGGGTGACAGGGGCTGCTGCTTGGGGAAGGAGTTAAATTCCTGTCCTGGGGCTGTGGGACCCATGGCCTTAAGGTGCCTATGTCTCCTGTCTCAGGCTGGATTCTGTGATGATTCTGGAAACACAGGCTAGTGGAGGTTTGTGGCACACAATGCTCTCCTCCCTGGCACTTTAGGGAGTGGGTGGCAGGGAGGAAAAAAGCCTTGCTCTGATAAAGACTCTACGGTGGAACCATTGAGGGTGGCTCTCATGTATTAAAGAGTAAGGTGTGGCCATCAGAGGTCCAGACAAGCCCCTTGAGATGGAGGATTCTGTCCCAGTGTCAGCCCTGCCCTGCTCCTGTATGCTTGGGCACTGCTTGACTTCAACCCTTAATTTTTGTTTTTTGCAGGAGACTGGACAACAATGAGCTGAGTGCCATTCCCTCCCTGGGACCTGCTGCTGCCAGCGTCCGCTCCCTCCACCTGTAAGTCACTGCCCCCTCCCTCGGCTCTGGGCTCTCTGTGGGGTGGGTTCTGCTGCCTCTGACAGTTTCATGTGTGTCACACTCATTCCTGCTGACTCTAGATTTCATTTTTTGACTTTGGCACCTTAATTAAGGAACATCATCTGGAGTAGTGTGACTTGTGTGGGTTTGTGTGCTGTGCTTACGGTCAGTGGTAACTTAGGTCAGTAAATTCCACAGGTTGAAAAAATATTCTTTTTTCTCATCTGCCTTTGGGTTTGAACCATTAGGTCATACTTGTGCTATTAAATTTTACCTTTTCTTTATTGTTTTTTTCTTCCCTGGCCCTGTTCTGATCACTTCTTCTTTCCTCTTAAAGCCAGAAGCTAT
Organism: Drymodes brunneopygia; assembly: GCA_013400955.1. Taxonomy (NCBI): domain Eukaryota; kingdom Metazoa; phylum Chordata; class Aves; order Passeriformes; family Petroicidae; genus Drymodes; species Drymodes brunneopygia. The sequence continues at coordinate 461,552 of VZTZ01048613.1, read as the reverse complement.
TCATATCTTAATCTTACAGGGAACTCATTCCAGACCTGTTTTTATGGTCTCTTTCAACTTCTTTTTAACACTTTCTTTTGAGAGAGCAGTGATTGTAAAACATGGTCTACAGAAGGTTTGAAGTTCCTAACTTTGGTAGTTTAGCTGACATTAGCATTAGACACCTGAGAGCCCTTGTGTACCTGCCACCCAGGATCTTGGGTCGGTGGTGCTGCTGAAGGGAATAAAATATTAAAATATCAAACTATCTAGTACCTAAAGAGTGCAGATTTCTAAAATTATTTTTGCATGTGTCTGCTTGTAACGTGCACTGAGAAGGAATTTTGCTGAGGTATGCATGATACCTCCCAGGCTCCTGGGAAGTGTTTATAGCTAACAGGGACTGCAGCAAAGTGCTGGAGCAGTCCAAGTGGTGGCTTCCAGTCTGCACAGCCTTTGCAGTACACCTGCAGGCAGGTATATTCCATGGATTTGATACTTCTTGTGGTGGAAAGTGCCTGTGACCACACCACCAGCTGGTTGGCCTCTCTTGCTCAAAAGGCTCTGACTTACTCTGAGGCAGCCTTGATCTGTTGACTTACTGTGCTGTCACATTTGTGCTGTGCATCAGGGCTCAAAAAAGAGCTCCAGAAATCTGATTTATTGATGGAAAGCTTGCACAGAATTTGCCATCCAGGGATATACTTCTAGGCCCCCCAGATCGGCTTCTCTTTCTCATGAAGTCTATAAATGCTCTGAGTTCCACAAGCCCCTGTTGTTATTTTTGCTATTAATTTAGCCCTTGGCAAAGAACCAAATTGCTGGAGCTTTGGGTTTTTTATTCCTGAAATGAAATAAGCAGTTTGGAAAGGAGGAATAATGACTGGTGGAAGCCAGTAGATTTACAGCTCCTCTGAAATTTCAGAGTGGTGCAGAAGGAAGGGGAAGCTACAAAGCCAAATGATAAAAGGATGGTATTCCAAACAGACCTGCTTAGTATCACTTTCCAGAAATCTGAATTGCTCTCCTCAGCTGCTACACATAAATAACTCTGATAGTGGGATTTGTAATGCTGCTGTCATACTTCTGCAAGAAAGGTCTCTTTGTTTAGCTTGTATCAGAGAATGCCACTTTTTTTCCCGCTTGCATTTCCTTTTAATTTTTATCAGAGATAAAAATAACCTGAAAGATGTTTTAAAGTACCTGCTTCAATCGATGTTGCTGACTCACACTGGAATGATTTGCTGAGGAAGTGAAGTTTTCTCCATCTTTGGGAGTCTTCAATCAATTGTTTGGCTTCCTAAAAGATGGTCCTTTAATTCAACCCGAGGTTAATGGGCTTGATAGGCAAATTGGTGGGTAAAGTTATTTAGCCTTGTGTGATGTAAGGAATCAGATTCTATGGTCATACTGGTTTCTTCTGGCCTTCCAGTCTGTGAAGTAATAATTGGGGAGGCTGCCAAACCAAACCCGGGGTGAAGACTCATAATGAAGATTTGTGTACTGAGAAACTGGTTTATGTTTAAGTGTATAGTGTTACAGTGTATTCTTAATGCTAAAGAAAAATAAATAAATTTCCTTTTTTTTTTTCAGTGTTTAGAAATGTGTGAAGTGTGTTTACCTCACAAACCTCTGAAGTAGATTTTGTATATTGCATGTGGTTAAGTATTTCCAAAGGACTGTTAATGTATTATAAAAGCAAGGGTTGTATATTTGTCACTCCAAACAGCCCTTCTGAATGAGTTACTTCATCTCCTACTCTTCCTAAACAGGAGAATACACTTTTTCTCTTTTTGGGGCTGGGAGAAAGGAATCTGCCTCACTGCCAAACTCAAATTTCCCATAAACTTTGTTGGTTTTTTTTTATATCTCTTTTTTTTTTTTTAATGGGCTTCACTTTTCATTCCCTGCTTTTGGGTTTTCCATACCTGTGTCCATCACCCAAAACGTGCCTGACCCCACATGTGTGAGGACCACAGGCCAGTTAAGTACATATGTAAGCATGTGAGAATCTGTTGAAGAGAGAATTCTCAAAGCTTTCTGCAAGCCTTTGGATGTCCCAGGCTGCAGATGGTCACAGACATAACATATGTATAAAAAATGCTTTGTCCTGATATACTGCCATGAAGTTTGGTTCAGTTTAGTTATTCCTCGAAGAATCAGTTTGTTTGCCTTGCACGTTGAAAATATTGCCAAAGTCGTTCATTTCAGCAAGAGCAAACATCAGGGACTTGATAAGGCTTTTAATAGAACAGGAGGGAAAAATAATCTATGTATGGGTTGCCAAATAAAGGCAGACATTAAATGCAAACATCTGTTAGTGCACACAAAAGCCAGGAAATTCAGCTGGGAAGGGGAGAGACTGAATCTGGATTCATTCCGAAATTACATTGGAATAGCTGAGAGGAGAACCTTGCCTGAAATTCCCACAGCATTTGTAATTTAGTTACAGTTCCTAGACTTGGACATTGGGGAGTTGATGGCAGGATGTTTTCACTGACATGCCCTTGGCTGAGGATTTCCCATCCCAGTGCAGCTACAGTGTGTTAACTCTGAAGGCTCTCCAGAAGACCCTGTTACCTGATCTGGTGGGGAAAGGGATGATGGAAGGAATCTTTTATTTGCAGAGCTTAGTCTGTTTATATCCAACTTCCTCACTAACTTGCATGGAAGGACTCTTAGGCTTGCCAGGTTAGAGGAGCTGTAATCAACCCTGCACTGGTCTGTTATTAGGGGCTTCCTACAAACCCCTGAGCTGGCACAAGCTCAGCCCTGACTCTGGGGCCTGTCTTCACTGCTGCATCTACCTGCACGTGGGTAAATGCATCCTGGAGGGGTTTTAGGGCATTTGGACAGGATGATGGAGGTGGATCCTTGTCCTCTGCCCTGGCTCCAAGCCTGATTCAGTCAGCATCCTCTGACACAGGCTGTTGGGCAGCTGTAGGGCTCAGAGGAGAGTGCTAACCAGACCTCTGGAGAGCACACTCTGCCACATCCTTGGCTGGCTGGGAATGAAGGAAGTTAACAGATTAAACACTTAAAAATAACTTTCATTTCTTGCACTGTAAGTCTTTTAAGCCTCCAGCCATTTAGGAACAAAGGGGACAGTGACCCACAGCAGTCAGCTGTGTGTTAGCAAGAGGCAGAGCTCTTTGAGATGCTTTGGCCCCATCGTCTCGCTCTGAATAAGCACAGATAACAAGGAACTCAGAATAGGGATTTTTGGAGCAAAAGAGTGTGAAATAGGATTAGCTGATTCACAAGAAGATGCAGTGACACTGCAGTGTATTTACTGGGGAAAGCGAAATCAATAGGACTACTCTGCTGCCAAACTGAGCAGAAAAGTCTCTTGAAGAAAATCAATCTTCTTTACAGACTCATTAATGTAAAGATCAATTCACATTAAACTGTAATAAACAGAGAGCTAATAGGAGAAGGGTAAGTGATCTACTGTGCCCCAAGCAAAATATATCATGTAAAATTTGAAAACTAAATACATGGAGAATTGGAAACTGGGAGTGGCAGGGAACATGCTAGGACTGCTTGCAAAAGGGCTGATGAGCTCAGATGCTGGTTGAGGCAGCATGATCCTCATGGAAAGGAGGGTACTCTATGCTATTCCACCTGGATGTTGGGTAAGGCAGGTCAAAGACTTCAGCCAGTCTCTTCCATCTGACTTGCATGGTTTCTTGTAGAGCTTTTCCTCTTAAGTGCTGCAGATTTCATTATAATTCTGATTAAATTAGCCACATTAAGACTGTGACCTTGTTTCTTGTCCAGCTTTGATTTTCTTTGACTCTCATTAGACCTTTTTACTAGATTAAAGTTGACTGGTCTTGGAGGTCCATAACGTGGCAGAATCAGGATCACACTATTGAGCTGTTGCCTCCTTCTTTCACATGAAGGCTTGGGAAAGCAGCTGTTATTTTTGTGCTGTTTGCACTGCTTCGCTTGTGTTGTCAGATGAGGTTTGCAGAGACTCTGAAAATCCATGTGGTCCATTAGATTTTTTGAGCTGCTGTTTTGCTTTCACCCAAGACAAAGATGTCTTGCTTTGTGAGCTGAAACAGTGCAAGCAGTCTGTGCTCTGCTGTCCTGAGTGGGATCTCACAAATACACTTTCCTTTCTGCAAGATTCCCAGGAGCTGGCTTGGTGGGGTTGAGATCTGTGATTTCACTTCATCTTTACTTTTCAAATCAAGATAGTGCAGCCTTGGTTGAGCATCTGAACTGCAGCTCTGTCCACGGCAGCCTCTCAGGGTGACCCCTGTTAGAGGAGAGAGCTCAAAACTGCTGCATCTGTGCCGTTCATAGAGCACAGCTCAAGCCTGAGCTGGTCTCTACACGAGGTGTGAGCTCACTTTGTGTTCCTGGCTAGGCCAGAGTAAAAAACCTCTGTGTAGGCGGTGTTGAGAGCTGGGAAGTTTGGCTTACAGGAAGAATGAGGTTTGAGCTAACACAACAGTACAGACGTAGCCTTGGAGGCCATTTGTGGCCTGGGATCCTGCTGTGCTAATTGCTGTACAAACAGAACAACTGCCTTGACCCCCAAGGGGTTTAATCTGCAAGTCATCTTTGCTGGAGTTAAAAAGGGATGATCTAACAATTAGAAATAAGGAGACTACTCTGTTAATTCCATCTGGGTCTCAGCAAGAGGTTTTGTGCTCATAAGCACAAAATCCAGATGAGTCAGACGCAGCCGTGCGCGGGGTCTGGTTGAAGTCAGCAGGCTCTGCTTGTGTGCAGGACGTGCCTTGGGCAGCTCAGACAACCACGCTGCCTTCCACTCTTCCTAATTATTGGCCCAAAGAAAACTTTCTCTGGGAAGTAAGGAGAAGTGGTGTAGATACACAAGTGGGAGCAGATTCACCCCCAGCCCGTGCCTGCATCACCGACCAGGTGTAATTTCTGCAGGGGCCAATTCTCTAGTGTTTGCTTGGGCAGCTCCCCTTGGAGGTGGAGAGAGTTGCTTTCTCAGAGTTTATTCCACACTACAGGCTACACTTCTGAGCTTGAATATGAAATATATTAATATGGAAAGTGAAAGTTAAAATAATGCTGACAGTCAGGCTGTTCAGTGTGCAGCAGTGTACGGGCATAAGATATTCTGAAACTCACCTCTTAAATTGTTTTGCTCAGAGTTCATATTAAGGCTCTGGTGTATAAAATCTGCAAGTTTTTGAGGCCAAAGACTGCAGGAGCCTTTCCCAGTGGAGGAAACTCTCATTAATCATGTGCTCCCAAGCACCAGAAGAGATGCTGTTTTGACTTCTCTTTTGGGCTGTTGGAGCTGTTCTAATCATTTACATGTCCTCTTTGAGCTTTTAGATATAACATGAGCACATGGAAATGGCAAAGGATCTGAGGCTATTCCAGGGAAATGAGTAATCATTTCTTCTAGAAAAGCAACAGCAGTAAAGCCCACAGTTAACAGACTCAACAAAAGAGCATCAGAAAGTAATCTGGGCACATACAGCAGAGTGTAAAAATTGGCCAGAGGATAAAGATAGCGAAAGTTGGTGGCAGTTCATGAAATACCAGTTATCCCTGGAGGTTGCTTTATTGTGTATTTAATAACAAGGATAAGCATTTTGTGCAGTCGTGGCAGCTTCTTCTGTGAGCAGAGAATTGCTTTGAGCTAGGCCAGATCTGCCCTGGCATCTGCTGTGCTGCTCAGCAGGCCATGCTGGGTTCCTGTGTGTCTGCAGCAAGGAGAGGACACCAGTGGTCTTGTGGGGCAGAGCCCAAGGTTAGGGGTTGGAATACTGGAAGAGGATCTTTTTGTGCATGGCCCACATATTCCTTACACCCCAGAATAAATTCCTCTTTGGGTGGATCTGCTTCCTCTGAGCTGAAGAGGATCTACCTCAGGGCAGATGGAGCTCCTGGATGGAAAGCATCTCTGAGGGCAGGTGCATATTTTATGTACAATGCAAAAAGGGGTTTCCCTGTTCTGTCCCTCTGCAGATCAAGCCTAGATCAGTTGCTACGGTCATTTGCAACCATGATCTTTTGTTAAGGTCAGTATGAAAAATAGCTTCATATTTGAGCCTTAGAATAGCCCAAACTTGCTACTATTAATATCTGTGGTAGTTTGGCTGTCTCATTTAATGGCATATGGCAAATAAAGCACACGTCTACAAAAGCAATTCCTTTGTTAGTCCTCACAGACCAAGCAGATTTCAAATATAAATAACCTGCTGACTTGAACGTTTTTTTAGCATATTGGAGTTTCCTGCCTAAAAACTGCTGGTAATGGCAATTAAATTTGCTCAGAGGTGAGTAAAAGTGAAGTTGAAGCAACAGTAAAAGCAAGTTAAATTATTTTGGGGTAAAATTCTCTACCCATCTTTCTCTCAGCAAGCTTGGCCAGTTCAGTTTTTAAACAAAATTGCACAAAATCAGGAAGCTCTCAGTATGTGTTCCTGCTTCTCTACTGAGATTTACCTGTTAGTCCTGAGTTGTCCTGGTTGTAGACAGTGGTGCTTGCTCAGAGCATCCAATAGATGCCCAGAGAGGAGTAAGAACAGGGGTAGGGGTAGAATTGCGGGGTTTAAGTTGGGTGGAATAAAACAGTGGCACCGTTAGGAATAGTGTAGAGTGAAAAAAACGTTCCCTTGAATGTGATCCTGCCATGTGCAGGTTGGAAGAGATCAACAAAGAAGTCTATAGAAAGCTCATTTCTAACTGAATACAAGCCAGCTATGTGCTGGGTTTTCTCTTATTTTTAACCCATATCAAATTCCCCAATTGATTGCAGAGGTGAACAATAGAGATCATGTCAAAAGTGATTATCTTGCAAAACCAGCCCTGCTGGGGGTGCGCAGTGTGGAAAATGGGATTGCTGGTTAAGAGAGATGAGAAAGTGATCTGTCACACCTTCAGATGAAGTGATCACTTGAGAGGCCACCCTCCCTTACGTGTGTGTGCATAACTCCTGCTTGTTAACAGGACTTCCACGTGAATATTGATTGGGAATAAGTGGTTGGGTGAGTGCATGTTCTGCCTGTCAAACCATTTAATGTTCAATTGCACATCAGGGAAAATAGCAGAGGCAGCTGGAAAATGAAACAGGAGTGTGGGGCTGTCCGAGTGAAAAGACAACTGTGTTAGTGGTCAGATCTGAGCAGATAAAAATGAGTTGGGGAGAGGTAAAATTAAGAGTTGATGGCTAAAGAAAGAATCTATAAATGGCTCATGGATTTTAGACTTAACTATCTTCTCCTGTCCAGTCCATGTACTGCAGATCATACACTGTGTGCAAGCAGTTGCTGAACAGGGTGGTGGTTAGCATGAGCAATCAAGCCAAGGGACTGGGCTTTCTGTAATCCCTCAGGTGCCCTGGAAAAGGAACACCTTGTGGTGATCCTGCTAAGATATTTTTGCCCTCAAGGTTGTTTTCCTGAGAGAGCAGTCATCTTTTTTGAAACAGGAGGAACTGAAGAAGTGAATGGTCAAAGCTTGAGGAACTTACTGGCTAAGTGGTGTGGTGAATGCTTACACTTGACTTTACAAGATCTTCACCAGGGAAGCTTGAACAGCCTGTATTATACCAGCCTGGCTTAGCACTGAGGCAGTTCTACCCTAAAACCTGATTCTTCTCTTCCCTGGATGTTTTAACGCCTTGCTCTGGGGCTTCCCAAAGCCACCCTTCCTACTTGGCGAGCTTCATTAGTAACAGGGTGCCTGGGCTTGTGAAGAGCAGCTCTTTTCTTTGCTAACTTTACCACTGCTTTTCCACATAGGAGCTATTCCTTCTTGCAGGCTGAGCCGTGTGAGCTGAGCAGAGCTGAGTGAAGTCTGCCCAGAGGCAATCCCTGTTCCTGTGACCTTGCTGACAAGACAGATAAGCCCTTTCAACAGAGCACAAGTGTGTGTCATGTTGGAGCAGACAAAACGCCAGCCTATCTACATCTCTCAAGTGTTAACAGGAGTTTGACTGGCCAGTCAAAAATGTGTTTCTTCAAATGCTGCCTTTTTCAAGAGGCAGGTCTTTTAGCAGCTTCTGCTGCAAGTTCCTTGAGACGAGGAGTTTGATAGTCTGCAAGATGTATTCAAGTGTGTTGTCCTCTATTTACCTCCCTTATCATTGGTATAGTTAAATCCACCTGTTTTCATTGTGTTCCTGTCAAAGGTGGGAAAAGCCCCTGTGTCACATTGTGGCTTAGAGGCACAGACAGTGCATGCTACCAAGAAATCCTCTTGCAATTACAATTTGGATTAAAATTGCAGCATCGTGGGCAGAGCCATTGCATTTGGTTTGTACTTGAATTGCTTCTCTGCTTGTGTTATTTTCCCCTCCTCACTCCCAGGGAGAGACAAAAACAAAACAAAACCACCCACAAAACACATGTGCTCTCTAGGCTGTGGTGGATCTTGTTTACTTTGATCATGTATTACACAAAGAGAAACTAAAATCAGTATCAGGATTTAAGGATGAAAATGCCTCCATGCCCTGTGCTTTTGGACCTTCTTGGCTTTCAAATGGAAATACCATCCTTGTTGATTAGGAGCACAAAACTTGCAGGCAATGAAATGAAAGGAGGCTGCTGTCTGTGCTCCAGTCCCTGCTCTGTGCTGGTTCAGTTGACATCTGGGCTGGATCTGATTTTTAGGTGTCTGTTCTTCCTTATCACAAACCTGACTCATCTCTGAGGCCAGTGGCAAGGTGGGGGCCTTGGTAGCAGCCCTGACATAGGCACTGTGCAAGTTGTGGGGCTGGGGAGAGCAGGAACTCATCAGACAGCAAACTGGTGGCGTGAAGCTGGCCTCTTTCTTGGCTTCAAGGAGTTGCTTTATGCATTTAATTTGTGATAGAAAATTGAGTTTGGCTGGCATGTATCAGCAGCAGAAGAAAGCCCTTGAGGGAGAAGCACAAGAGGAAAAGCCGGTGGCAGAGTAGCAGACCAAAGATATGAGATGTAGAACATGGAAACACTGACCTGACTGTCATCTGCCAGCAACTGAATGACCCCTTTCAAATCCTGATGCATCCTTTCCTTCAAAGAGGCTCTGCTGAGCCCCACGACCCCATTCAGACAGCTGGTGCAGAGCCCTGTGGTTTCCTGCATTCTTGTATGAAAACTGCCATTTACCTTATATGACTCTCTTCCTTCTGTTCCCCTAGGACAGTTCTCCTCCTTAGCAGAGTTCGGCACTCAGAAGAGCCTCTCCTCTCCTTTGCAGCCTTTCTCAGTGCTTGCTCCAGATGGAGGTCAGGGAATGTGAGAAGTGACAGGAGCAGTGGTTTGGACTGAGAGCTGGAGGAAGGGATGGAAGATTAGTACAGCTGTGAGTGCTTGCAAACTGCCCTTTCAAAGCCAGCACTGATGGTGTGCAGTGACTTAGAGATGCTGTCCCTCCCTTGTGCCTTTGGCCAAGCTGCATCACAGGTTGGGCAGCCCCTGCTGAAGATACCTGGCCCCAACCCTTGCAGGTGCCATCTCCATTGAGGGACAGGCTCAGGGCTCTGCAGACAATCACTGAGGTGGTTTGGGGTCAAGCTGCACACGGGGCCATGAGGTTGTGCTCTGGTGCTGAGTTCATGAAAGTTCAGAGAGGCTCATTACAGAGGAGCTGTGCTAGACAGTGAGAGATGCTTTGCACATCCTGTTTAATGGATCTGTGCCCTTTGTGAATACATCATTTTAAAAGCTGCTGCAGAGCATAATCTTGATGAAACATCCAGTGTAACCAGAAGAGAGCTGGTCCTCTTAGAACCACCCAGTTGCTGATGGGGGGACTGTGCCCGTAACAGAGACTGTCTTGTCTTCAGGAATCTTAATTTGCTTTGATGTCATAACAGGTTGTGTAATCTGCTGAAGAGATAAGACAGCCTCTGTTTTAAAGATGACTAACTCCTAATCCTGCCTGTCCCACACATTTTGTTCTCTTAATGGAATGAAATGCTGAAGGCTTAGGAAGTTGTATGTTGCAAAAAAATATCCAAAATCATATGGTGGCAAGTCAAAGTCTACTGAAAGGAAATGCAGATCAAAGTGAGGGAGAGAGCTTTGAAAAGTGACATAACTTACCTCAGTGGACCTAGCACACAGCGTAAGGTCATGTAAGAAGAAATCAGAAAGTTTGCATAAACAGTGCTGGTGCAGAAATATTCAAAAGAGGACATGTATCTCACTGGGTGTGTGGTGATTTTGGTCACAACAGAAGAGAGGCTTTCCTTCATGCAGTTGATACTTAACCCAACAAAACCCATTAATGGCTGTTCATCAGATGTAGCTTTGCTGATGTCCAGCTACTATGAAAGATTCTAAAGAGAATGTTTGATCCCTGCCTCTTTTGTCCATGTGGCTGCCTTCTGAAAGAGCTGTGAGAGTGTGCCTGGCAGCAGGATAACATCTGCCCCTGCCTGGGTACCCCGGGCACGAGGATGCTCTGAGGCCACTGGGAGCGCACTGGGGTCAGTGGTTCCAGTCTCTCAATGTGAGAGGCAGATGAGCTTGGTCCCGTGAGTGGCCACAGAGTGGCCTTTAATAGACAGTGAAAACATAGCCCCTGGGTCACACTGGGCTCACATGAATGGTCCTGTTGACTGCAGTGGAACTATTTGTGTGAGTAAGGCTTTGCTTGTGGGAATAGAGTTCATAGCACAGCCCTCTGCAGGTGGCAGCTGCTCCCAGGCCCAAAGGGGTGAATTAGCAAATCTCATCTCCCAGGCTGACTTCTGCCTCCAAACATCCATGGCCTGGAACAGAGATACAGTCACTTCACTGTGAAAGGTTGCATTTTTTTTCCCAACCCCTCCTCCTTCAAAAAAACCCCAGGTTGTTTTTTAAACCCCCTGTATTGTCCCAGCTGTGTGTAGCTGGGGGTAGTTTGCTTCATGCTTCTCCATCCTAAACCACAGAACAGGGTGAGAACATGACCTGATAAATAAAAGCCCCCTGGAATAGATCTGGTTTGAAGCTGATATACAGCAGATGAAGAAACTGTCTTCAGATTTTCTGCTGTAGTTAGATATAGTAGGAGTAGCTCCATCAGCTAGTTCTTGCTTTATTCTTATATGTGATTTTTAGTGAAAAACAGGGTAAAATGATCATGGATTTTGTTTGCTGCATCTTAGACCTTTTTCTGAAGGAGTGCTAGGGAGAGAGAAGATCCTGATTTGTGGTCATAGGTACAGCATGTAAACCTTTAAGGGAAAGTTTGGATATCCATAAAAAAATCACACAAGTGGCTTTTTTTTTTTTTTGGTGGTTTGGGGTTTAGTTTTTTTGGGTTTAGGCTTTTTGGGGGATGGTGTTTTTTTGGTTTTTTGGATTGGTTTGTTTTGTGTGGCTGACCCTAAAATGCAGTGGCTGCCTGGCCTGCCACTGTTCTGCTCTTGTTGTGTGTGCAGCCAGCACCTGAACAAACAGAGCTGTATCTGTGACAGCCTAGGAATCTGCCAGGATTCCTCAGGGAAGGAGTGATTCAGAGCATCTGAGAAAAGTGGGGGCTGCTTCCATGCATCCTTGCTTCCTGTCCAAACACTAACCCATGCAACCTCACTCTGAAAGGACAGTGGGGCAGTTCCCATAAGCAAATATGTTTTTGTATTGGGTAAAAATACACACACTCTTGTGGCAGTCTAAAATCTTGTGCCTCATGGATTATTCTGGAAAGGCTGATACATGGCAATGCAAAGTGTCAGACAGCTAGGGGGGCTTTCCAGAGCACTTGGGAAGTGTGAGAGCTCATGCACATCAATCAGGCAGTTCAGATTTTCTGGGAAGGTCTCATGTGAAGAGCTAGAGGATGGTGTGACACAGACTTCCAGCATGTCACCTACATGTTTACTTCATCTTCTGCGGCAGAGGAGGCTTCACTCTACTCTGGGGCAGACATTTCACGAGTTACGGTAGAGAAGAAAAATTTTTCTGAAGTAAGTTTTCAGAAGTAAAATTTATGAGTAAAATGTTAAAACCATATTAGGAGTTCTACACCGATAAATTGTTTGAGTCAAAGCTGATGTGCAGGTCTTGATCCCATTCTTCCCCTTCCTTCTGTCTATATGTTAATGAAAATCAGTTAGATCTTCAGTTTATTGACTGTAATAAGGTGAGCAGGAGAAGCAGAAACATTTGTGTTGTTGCTGTTGTAAACACAAATTCAACTTCCAAATTATCAGTTACCCTTCTTGCATGTCAGGAAAATTGCTGAGGCATTGCACTCTACTCTGAAACAATGGTTTTATTTATTGTTTTTTGTGTTTGTATAGTGAGCAATGGGCTAAAATCAAGTGGCAAATCATGTAAGGTAAAAGCTTAGGAGCCCATGTCTTTGATCTTCTCTGGTGTTTCTAGGAGGACCAGTACTGGCTCTCCATCTCCTCTGAGCTGAGGAGGAGGAGGGCAGGTAGTTCCAGGCATGTGTTAGTCACAGTGTATGTGATCCATCTCTGGTTACGTTGCCTTTGATCTCCCTCTCTTTGCAGGGCCAGTCTCTGACATCAAACCTTGCCTGTCCTTCAGTAGCAAACCCCATAACTCTTTCTGGCTCCAGCATTTTGTTTCTTCAATACTTTTTCAGTATGGAAATACTAACCAAACCCTGAACTTTTTAAATCTCTCTCTTTCTAGTCCTGTGATCTCCCTCGTACGCTAATTTTGAAAATGTGCTGGCATATTAATAGAACCCTGCCCAAGGTGCAGAGCCCCTCTTCAGAAGCTCAGTTTTATTTTTGATGCCTATAACAGGTGCTGGTTTAATAGGTTTGCTGTATTACAGCTTTCCTTTTTCTCTGCTGGGCCCTGCCAGATCTGTAAGCTGACACTACATGAAGGCCATGCATGTGACTTCTCCCTGCCTTTAGCCTCGCTTCACACCGAACATTTGCGCTGCAGACTCGCAGCAGCTACAGCCGCCTTAATTCAAAGGCTAAACCAGGAGGTTTTGTCTAAACCAGGAGGTTTTGTGCTGATTGTATTTAAATCAGCCCAAGCAAAGCCCCTCGTGCATTCCTGTCTGAGGGTCTGCTTGCTTTGATTTTCGGCTGTCAGCTTTCGAGTGGGCAGCTGCTGGGGGGGAGTGAATGTGGCTCAAACAACAAAAGAACGTGTTTGTGCTGCTCTTTGCATCCATTTCACACGAGGAGTTTGAAGCTAAGTAATAAATTAAACTGAGTAGTATTCTCCTTGCTTGCTGCGAAGAGGAAGGTGAATTCTTCCCCTATTAGGTCTGGTGGAAAATGTTTCACTGCCTGTTTATCAAATAAATATTCACAAAGACGTTTCGAATGAGGAAATGCACCGGGATTAAAGTGTAACTTTACCTCTAAAATACAAGCTGAGATTCCTGGAAATGCTGCAAGCCTTTGACTTTGCGCCACCTGTTATTTTCCTGCCACCCCTTTCAGCTCCCTCCCTACTCAGAGCAAACCCAAACACGCTTTGGCTTCGCTGGAATGCTCTGCTTGTTTTTCTCAGCCCGGAGGAGCAGAGAGCGCGCGTTCCCTTCCTCGCGGGGTCCTCACGGGCTGGCTTCAGCAAACAGCTGGCTGAGGTTCATCCAAAGCTCCTGTAAGCCCAAGGGTCTGTCCGAGGGTGGTGCAAAGTGCAGGGGCTCAGAGGCTGTGCTACCTCAGGGTGTTGAACCGGGGTTCAGGCGGGTCTGCCCAGCTCTCCGCTCCCTCCGCGGCTGTAGCTGGTGCTGACCCGAGGGTGAAGAAGTTCCTGAACAAGTGCCATGGGCACAGAGAGTGTGAAAGGGATCACTGCTGACTCCCAGTTACCTTGGCTTGGCACGGAGCTGTTCCAGTTCCAGGTCTGTGTTCCCTGCAGATGAGGTGTCTCTGGGAATGACGTTGGGAGTGAACTTGGAAGTTCGGTTGTTTTAGCCAGATCCTCCCATATTCATAAACAAACCTAAATGGACTTGGATGGGCTCCTTAGCTCCTATGATTTCTTTTTCACTTGGGCTGCTTTCACTCTGGATTTTTAGTTCTCAGCAAAGGCTGCACCATCCTAGCTGAACAGTCCTTTTCCATGCACATTGGAAAGCCAGAGGTAAAGAGGGGTTAAGGAACTTGCCCAAGGCAGATGAGTCTGTGCCAGAGCTGGGAATAGAAACCAAGAGCCTTGGCTCCCACTCCAGGCTCTAATTGCACAATCTCACATTGAAGCCCTGTCATTGTATACTCTTGAGGTAACAGTGGCTGAAGTGAGGCAGGGAAAGCTTTTCCAGGCTGTGATACCTAAGGAGTGGGGAGAGGAAAAGACACCTGGAGGTGTTGGTTGTGCAAGGACCAATTATTTGTGCTTTAATGCCTGGATTCAGCAATTGGTACTAAAATCTGATCTGTCACATTTGAAGCCAACCCGGTGTGAAGTGGTTGGGAACAATCCAGCCCTTTTCCAGTCAGTGATAAAGGGGAGAGGCAAACTCATAACATCACTGGTCTTTTTTTTCTGTAAAACACCCTTGCAATGAACAGGGGAGCAAAGGCAGGAGAGCTGAGAGGATCCAAGTAGCAACAGTAAGGGTTAAATCACATTTGGGCTCTTACCAAAAGAATGAAAAATAAATTGTAATCAAGCTAGTAAAAGGTTTGGGCTGTGTTGCCTTCACATCACATGCTGTGTATAGGAAAAGTCACAGGCTTTGTTTGAAGTGCAGTGCTTTGAGAGGGTGCAGTGCTTTGCAGCGAACTGTCTGACATTCCCCAGCTGGGACTGGCCCGGGATGGTGTTTGGAGCTGAGAGCTACATTTGGAGTCAGCCCATGTTTGAAGGAGACTGGGAGAGGGAGAGAGAAAAGAGCCAGTTTTTCTGCCTGTGTAAAATAATGTATCCATCTCGTCTGCCAGCTGCAGCACATGAAAAGCAAAGAGGCAAAGGGACAGCAGTCACCTGGAAACTGCGAACATGGCTCAAACAAAATAGTTCTTTCCTGTTCTTTCCTTCCCTTCTCTGAGTCTGCCTTCTGGGACGGGTTGGGAGATCTGGCAGGCAGGCAGAGTGGATATATGTTGAGCAACTGAAGCACAGAAATATTAATACTCAAAAAAAAAAAATAACATTGGCTTCTGAAGAGCATTTCATGTCCAAATTCACTCTGTGCTCTCAGTCCCTCGCAGACCTAACTGCCCTGCATAGGGATTGTCAGGTGATTTATAGATTCTTCACGTTCGTTTGTACAAGCCTTCATTTCCTGTTAATTTACAGCCAGATTCATCTCAGCCATCACAGCTTAGATGAGATCAGAGCTGAACTCACAGCCCCTGTTTCAGGAGAGCTCCAGCAAACGTGCTCATGGTTTGCTTTCAGTTATGTCTGTGTTGAGTTGATTTCCTGAATCAGGCTTGGACACACATTTAATGGACGTTCTTCTTTTGAGGAGGAAAAAAAAAGATTAAAATTTCTGAACTTTGTGATTCTACTAATCAAGTCAAGTGCAAAAGAAACTAGTCTTAGGGGGAAAGACATTCCCCTTGGCCATGTGTTTAGTTAATGGAGGTCACAAAATTTTGGGTATAGTGATTTTTCCTGTATTTTAGTCTCACTATACTATAAATTCAGTGTACCTCTATTCTACTGGGTGCAGACTTTATACCCAGCTGTAAATGAATATTGGTCATTTGGATAGCAGCCATGTCATTGCCTTTGAAACAGTTGTGGTTGTGGAGACCTGTGTGCCAGTAACCCATAGAATAACCAGTTTGGAGACATAAATTATGACTTCCCTTTGACTTTTCTTGATACCTTGTTGCATTGTATTAGCAGCACACTGCTATAGTGCTGTAAAATTTGTCCTTAATATCTTCTGAGCCTGCACTGAATTAATTATCATTTAAACTCTTCAGTCAAAGTAATTGTTCTGTGCCTGTTTCCCCAGCATTAAGCAAGGGCCATGTGCTGGCTGTTTAAAGGGTGAGTCTCCCAAAACCAAATTGTTCTGGGGTTGCAGATTTTACACTCCTCCTGCTGTGGACACCAGCAAATGCTGTGGTGAAACAATCTGGTTTTAATAGCAGGGAGGGTAAAGGAGCAGAGCACGGTGTGGGGAGCAGGTCCCTTGCCATGTGCTGCTGGCATTTTCTGTCAAAGGGAGGAGGTTTTCTTCCAAAGGGGCTTGTCTGAACCCCTGGGAGAGCCTGGAGTGGGGGTGAAGCTGGACAGGATGGGCTCCTGAAAAGCTGTGAGCTTCAGTGCCTGAGAGGCTGGGTCAGACATCCCTCAGTTTTTTCTTACAAAGAGCTGATGCTTTGTCAGGGGAGCTGGGACTTGCATTCAGGAGTGCTTTCTCTGGCTGCTCTCCCCTCCTCTGCTCACCCAGTAGGTTGCTGGATGGATTGAGGCACAGGACTTGTCTGAACTCTCTCTGCTATCTCTTTATTATTCAGCAAGTTCCCAAGTGAGTGTCTCTGTTTGGAGGGCCTCACTCACAGCCCTGCCAGTAATATCAGTGACTGGTCTAAATTCACATCAGGCATGTGCTCTGCCTCTTGTGACTAATGCACAATGTATTTTTTTAATTGATTACTGTTCTCTACTGACTCAGGCCAGAAAGGAGTCAGAGGAAAGGACTCGATGGGGGAGTGATTTTTACTGAGACATTGTTGAGTACAGATGAGGTATAAAGGTATTTAACTGTTTGTTGGCTGTGGAAACCCTGAGTTGGTAGGATCTTCTCTAAAGAAAAACCTTAGACTGAATCCCTCAGGCTGTCCTGGTGAGGCAGCAAACACAAGTGGTCAGTGCAGGGTCTCATCCTGCTTGGGCAGGCACTGGCACTGCAGAGTTGTCCTAATCCTACAGTGGGACAAAAGTAGCAAAAGATGAGGAAACGCCTGCAAGAACATTTGCAAGCCTTCTTATTTCTGTGTGTTACAAATTGTTATAACACTGCAAAGCTGGGAATTTTCAGAAGAATCCTTAGGAATGAAGAATGTTATGTAACTTTTGTTGAGTTTGTGTTTACTTAACGGTTTCCTCCTCTGAAAGTCACATTCTCTGGATGAAGCCTTGGCAGGTTGGTTAAACCACTGATCTGCACTCCTTGTCTTTGGGATTCAAAACCAGCCCTGTATTCCTTGCTTGTAACAAATCCAGTTTAAAAGTGTAGGCTTGGAGGAGAGCAAGCCTAGATTAATGGAAGAAAAATTGTTAAGTGGAGTCAATAGTACTGTAGAAGGAGGAAAGTGTCTGTCTGTGAGGCTGCAGATACCTGTGAGCTGGTCTGCAGCCAGAGGAGCAGGAGGGGATTGGGGAATGTCTCTCTGCAATGGGTTTCTCCTCAGACAGCTGTTGAAAAATGACTGTAACTCTGAGTGTACAGACTCAGGGCCAGCCTGGGAGCCTGCTGCAGCCTCGGATATTCTTTCTGTTTTTCTAAGAGAACTAAACAGTCTCTTTTTCTCCTCCTGACTGTTTCAGGCATCACAACAGGATCCGCAGCATTGAAGGCAGTCAACTGCAGCCCTACGTTACCCTGGAAACCTTGGACCTGAGTTTCAATGACATCACGGAAATCCGAAACGGCTGCTTTCCACAGGGACTCCACATAAAGGAGCTGTGAGTTTTTCTTGTTGGGAACTGCTTTTGTTGAGTTACCACAGCAGAGAAAAGGGCCTCAAACCTTTAAAAAAAAAAGTAGTAATGAACACTAGAAATATGGGATTATCTGTCAGGGTTTTAAGTGCAAAGGAGAGTTAGATGGCAGCACATTGTCACTATTCTCAGGTTATTTTTTGAGTGCTATTTGGTTTCTGATGTAGCTATAAAAATGCAGATTATTATTAATTGTGTTGCAGAGAAAAGGTATCCTTCAGGTACTCTACATCCTTCATGTATGGGTGTCTTTACAACTCTGCATCGAGAAGAGTGGAGAGAGAACAACTATTTCATCATTAAAGTGGCTTCTGAATATTTGAAACAGAAATGTCTCTGATTATTTGAAGAAAATGGGGTCAAGCAGAGTAACACCCTCCCAACAGGATGTTTGCCTATTCAGAGAAACATAAAATAATCTGTATTTTAGGTACCTTTGAAGAGATGCAGGCAAATAGTCTGCCTGCAGTAAAGTTTACACTGAAGTTCGTGTTCCTGGTTGCAAGAGGGTATCAGAGAGTGGTGACTGATGTCCTGCAAAAACTGCCCCCTGTGGCTAAGACTAGGATCCAAATAAGAAAGACCTCTGGGACGGATACTGAGGGAAAAATGGGGAATGAATGGCATCATCCTGCGCTGGAATAGTCTCCAGTTTCTGGCTTCCACTCCTGATTGCCTTGTTGAAGCACGAGGATGTCAGGGAGCTCTTTGGAAGTGCCCAGCAATTCTCCACATTCATCACAGGCTCTGGGAAAGGCCCTGTGCCCTTTGTGCAGCCAGAAATCCAGCTGGTTTGAAGCCATCTCTGCAGTTTCACCAGCTTGTCTGGAGACCAACTAAATGCTGCTAAAAGGCAATTTCTGACAGAACTGTTCATTTTTCTGCTGTGATTTATTGCAGCTACCTGGGGAGCAACAGAATCAGCACCCTGGAGCCTGGTGCTTTTGATAGCCTGTCACGGTCCCTGCTGACACTGCGGCTGAGCAAAAACAGGATCACTCAGCTTCCTGTCAAGGCATTCAGGCTGCCCAGGCTGATACAGCTGTGAGTACAAATGCCCACTTTAATTAAGCTGAGCCACTTTTTATGGAGACAAAACGGCCCCGGGGGTGTGCACACCAAATGTCACCCTTCCTCACCTACTATCTATAAAATGGAAAATCCACTGTGCAGGAGTCCTCTGCCAGCACTGGGAGGAGGGTCCTTTTTGTCTTTGAGCTCTTGGCTTTTCAGGCCATTATTTGGATCAGGTGGGGAGGGAGGGATGCTGTAGCAGACATCAGCTGGGTGAGACAAATCCATTTCCCTGCAAGCTGCTGGTATCTGTGGTGCAAGAGGGGTTTGTGAGACGTTTCTATTGAGAGTGACAGAACTCAGCTGCCATGTTAGTGTTTCAGGACCACACAGGTATCTTTATGTGGCAATAAAATAGCAGTGAGGGAAGGTTGTTAAACTGTGAGGTGATATTTGGGCAGAGAAAACTGCAGCTCAGATGAGTTAACACATACAGGGTTGTTGTTCTGCCTGCATGGAGGCACACAGACATCTGCAGCTATAAACATGCTTTATGTGTAAAAAAGTAGCACTAATGGTTGAGCTTTGCCCTTCTGCTGCTGTTGGAGAAATGAGCCCAGCCTGAGGCTCCTTGCAATCTTTCCATCAAATTTGATAGGCAAAAGGTCCACCTCTGTTAACATAAAATCCACAAATGCTGTTGGAACTCACACCTCTAAGTGGCAACCTCTTGACTGAGAGACAAATCCTTAAGCCAGGGTGTGCCCAAGGAGTGTGTGTGCATTTGTGTCTGCATCCATGCAGGATTTATAGCCAGTTTGGGATGGGATAGGGGGGGACACAATAGCATATGCATCTGAAAAGTTTCTTGCCTCTCAGTTGGAAGTTACTGCTCATTGAGTGAGGGCTTCTAATTCACTGTGTTTGACTGCATCATGTGCAGAACTGTAATGAAAACAACTCAGTCTCTTTAGGAGCACGGTTTGCACTGAGAGATGGAGTAATTGGTACTCTTAATGACAGCCTCAGAGCTGGTTGTTTAACTCTGCAGATAAACATGAATGAATTGCAAGTTTTCCAGATTGGTGTATTGTAGAATTTGTGTACAGCTCTATTTCTGGCAAAGCCTGTTTCACTAATAGCCCAGGAAGTGCAGGACGACAAGGGACTTTAGGCCTGCAAAATCTTTATTGCTTACTTTACTTTAATTATATTCAACTTGAGTGCAAGTTCAACATTGTTTTTCTAGGCAGTTGAAAAGTAAGCTTAAAGTCTCTATGGCTTCTTCATCTTTTCCAAAACAAGTTCAGATGTTGTAACTCCACCATTTTCCTCAGCACAAACACTGAATAGGGAGCTATTCTTAGCTTAATCTTGTATGTGTGGAAAAGTATCAGTTTTAAAAGCTCTAGCTTCAGCTTTTAATGCATTGTATTGAAGTTTTCCACGGACTTTACAGAACTGGATTTTCACCTGGTTTGTCTGGGTCAAGCAATCCATAAGACTGATATAGGCTGGTAAAGTGTGCTGTGATGATGTTCATATTGCTATTCAGAAAAAAAGATACTGCCAAAATTTAGGAGTCCTTCCCCACCCAGGGAAACTAAAAAGAAATTTAATGAACCAGGCTGGAAACCTTCGTATACACAAAATACTAAGACTACATTGTTATTGGAAACAACTTCTTTCACTCTTTATTAGCTTCTGATAGTAGAAAAAAAAAAAAAGTGACATTTGTCAGGGGAACTGAAAGCTTTCCTTTCAGACTTGGCCATAAAGTTGGGCCCACATTTCTGGGGCACCTGCATGTTTCAGAGCACATTTTTACTGGGCAGTTTCAAGTCCTGTAAAAACAAAGGATTGTAAGGGAAATAATGCAGATGTTTGTACTGGTTCAAATGGTGTCTGCGCTTGAGGGAGGATGGAGTGTGAAAATTGATGAGAGAAGGATCAATGGTTTAAAAGAAATGCAGAGAGAGGAGGGATGAAGAGGAATTGCTGCTCTCTGTTGTTTCTCTGTAGTGAAAGCCTGTCCCGGGGTGAGTTTGTTTAAGCGATCGCACCCAGCTGCCTTCCCTGGACAGCTCTGGGATTGAAAGTTTCCGGTACTCTTCTGCTGTCCCCTGGGAACCCCTGACAGAGGAGCTGCTGGCACTGCTGTCCCTATTGTGTGCTGCACAGATGACTTCGTGAGAAAGGACTGGGGTTTAATAAACTTGTATGGCCTTGGTGGTTTCAGGGAGCTGAACCGGAATCGCATCCGCCTGATCGAAGGGCTGACGTTCCAGGGGCTGGACAGCCTGGAAGTCCTGAAACTGCAGCGCAACAACATCAGCAAACTGACTGATGGGGCTTTCTGGGGGCTGGCCAAAATGCAAGTTCTGTAAGTTGGAGAAATGGGCTCTTTTTCCTTAAATAGCTTCAGCTTCTCTCACATCCTTCTCTGCATTTTAGCAGAGGCCTGTGGCACTTCTTGTGCTTCTTTCTCTCTTTGTCCTGCATGCCCAGAGCTGCTGCAGCAGCTTCTGTTTAGCTGACCCACAGTTTACAAAAGCTCACTGCTTCACCAGGTGTTCAATAAAAAAAGCACTGTTTTGTAAGCTGTGGCATTATTCCTTTGAAAGTTTGACAGTTTGAACATTCAGCATTGATCTCAATTGGTCCTTAAATACCTGTGTTCTGCAAATTTGTTTTGACTGATACATGGAAACTCTGTGTTGTATACAGGATTATTCCACCTCTTGGGATACCTAGATACTGGTCATTCTTGGTGATGTTTTCTTTCCTTACTAGAGAATAAATTGATTAGTCATTGCAGGGAAATACCTGAAGTTCCCAACACACTTGGCTTCCAGATGGGTTAGTGAGGCACCAGGTGATGAAGGCAGCATGTTTCTGGTTGCTGCTGTCACATAGCTGAGACTCAGCAAATACCAACTTGAATGGGATGCTTTAAGCCCAGTTTGCTTGCAGTAGAGCTTCTCTCTACAGTCACATCTCCTTCTGGGCATTTCCTTTGTGTTGTCCTTGAATTTCTATCCTTTATTTGACAAGAAATGCCCACTCATGCCTGTGTCCACATGCATATGTAGAAAGGTGTGTAGGAATGGCTAAAATCCCAGTTCTTTTTGAGAATTCTTTCATAATTTGACCAGTGCTGCTTATCTGTCAATCCCTTCTGGTTTTTCTCCACAGGCACCTGGAATATAACAGCCTGACAGAAGTGAACAGTGGCTCTCTCTATGGCCTTTCCTCTCTGCACCAGCTTCACCTCAGCAACAACTCCATATCCCGCATCAACCCTGATGGCTGGAGCTTCTGCCAGAAGCTGCATGAGCTGTAAGTTGGTTTCTGTTGTGTTGTGTAATGTTGGCAGGAGAGAGGGGAGTAAGGAATTTCCTCAAGGCTTACAGCTCCCACTGTATCAACCTGCAGAAATGCAGGAACTGCAGGCTCCAAAGTGATGCCCTTGTTATTTATGATGTTGTGACCTTCAGAGCACCTGATTAAAATACATTTGCACCAGAAACAAAGGCTAGAACTCACTAGAAGTGCACAGTGCCAAAAGACCTGGAGAGTTTGTGAGCTGTGGCTTGCCAACGTTTTTAGCTTGTGAGTTACAAGGCTTGTAACTTGCCACATAATAACTGTACAGCCTGAAGGAAGCTTTGCTTTATCCTCTGTATTTACAAAGAACAAGCATGCTTTCAACCAGCAGAGATTTGGCCCTTTAAAGGCAGTTCTCCTTGTTTCTCCTGTTTACACTTTATCCTTCCTGTAGGGTTCAGTTGTTGAAAAGTAAATACATTGGCTTTGCTCTCCTGAGGTTTCCAGCTGTGAATACAGCCTAACAAATGAAGGAAAGCCTTGCTGCTGAGGGCAGCCCCACAAGGGTGTCTCTTGGGTCTGTGGCACTGCTTAATCCCTTTTTGAAGAGACACACAGGGATGCTTGCAGTATTTACAGAAGCAGCTGTCATCCCCTTGGTGGGACTGTGGAAAGCTTCACTTTTTCCTTTGGGGAACTTGACACGTGGTCAGTGGAGCTGGAATTCATTCTGCTTGGTGCAGGGAAATGTAAAATATTGTTAGGGACTCTCCTATCCACCAAAAAGCAGTATGGTAAAGCAACTTCCTGCTGCCAGAGGCCTCACTCTGCTCTCACACTAGAGTTTGGTATCTGCCCAGTCCTGAAACCTTTGGGCTGTGGATTCAGACATAGGTGGATATGACACGTGTAATTTCTTTATGTTTAGAATTAACATGCTAGCCCTGTGATCTTCTGTTGAACCCAAATTATTTGTTCAGATACGGATTATTTTTGGGGGGCACAAGGAAGTACTTTATTTTTTGTTTCAGTTAAATACACAGTGATTGTTTAATTACCTAAGTTTCCAAATTGCTGCAGAACTGCCCATGCCTGGCACAGTTCTGTGGACAGCTGCAGGTCCTTCACGTGAAGATCCTCATGTGATATTTTGCTAGATTTAGGCAGTGTTAATGGAGAGATCTTCAAGGCAACAGATGAGAACTGGAACTGTGCTGTGCCTGTGATCTGTTAAAATCTGAAGCATCAAAAAAGGGGGAACCTGCCTTGCCAAGGCACTCACAGTTGACTCCTTGTGACAGCCAATTGCAGATCACTGCCCTGCAGAGCTCTGAGAGCTTTCTGCTCTCAGGACCAAATATCTGGTGCCTGTGCTGAACTTTACTTCAGCCTGGTTTAGGTGGGATGGGTAAGGCCCATCTGCACCTGTCAGAACTCTTTTAGGGAGAGCTAAGCTTGTCTTCTCTACATGACACTGTCTTGCAAACCCTCAAGGTTTAGACTGGAGGTTGCATGTCATGCCGAGTCCTTTTTCTCAGGTATGGATTGGGATCCCATCCAACAAGCACTTCTGGCAGTGAGCTGTCCTGTCTTAGGAGCAGAATTGCAGAAACTCAGGTGCAGGACTCACTGGGGCTAGTGCAGGATGGGGTAGATTTGGGAAATGCCCAGTGGTGTGAGGTGGTGTGAGCCACTGGGGTGTGCCTGACCTGCCAGGCAGGATTGTGCTGCAGTTTGAGGCCTGAGACTCAGTGGCTGAGATGGGAAAGGTGATTGTGTGGGTGTTAGCACATCCCTGCAAAGCACTACAAGCTCTTGCAGGTGTTGCCTTTAGGGTAAGGCTGCTGCAGGGAGCCATCAGATCTCCAAACTGAAACTCCCACAGCCAGAGAGTACTGTAGGAGAGGTCTGTGCTGAAATTCAAGGGTGAGGAAAGGAAGCCATGGATACACCTAGGCTGACTCGTGCACTTTGTTAGTTGTGTATGTTTCATTCCTGATTGAAAGATCTTGCTCACCTCCACTGTTGCTAAATCTACTGGGTTTCAGTTACCCAAAAACCCTGTGGATGTACAGGGAATGAATTTTGAAGTCTTCTAAGGAGGGAGTTGGTCATCTAAAGGAGTTGTCTCTCATTTGGTTGCTGGGTCAAAACGTGACCCCAAGGCTCTGGCCTGATGTAAAAGCTGACAAGGAAAGAAAGCTCTTGCCTTGTTCTGAGAATGAGAAAGGGCTGATTGTATTCACCAGTCAGGTGCTAGAGCATCAGCATCATGGAAAAAGCCACACTGGGAGCACAGGATTTCATTAGAGGTAAATGGTGCTTGGCTGCTGGGTCATTTCCCTTTTTACCTATGGCTTGGTCAGTGGGAATGAAGGATTTTAGATGTACTGGTTCAGAACAGGCTGGCAGCAGCAGCCCCAGCTGCACAGCAGGGTTGTGGTTAACCCCTTTCTGTACCAATTTTGGCATGGTGCTCAGGGAGCTGCTTTCCCACTTCTTGCCAGGCTGGAAGGGCTGTGTAGGCAAACATTGCCATTAGTTCATTGCAGTGATTTCTCACTGGTAGAGAGATGCCAGCGTGGAGCAGCAGCAGAGATCTACTGGCTTCTCTCAGCCAGACAATCCACACTGCTGGGATGAGGGGGAAACCTGATGTTTTGCAAACTGGCCTGTCCTGTGGCAGGAAGCAGAGCCCTGGCATGTTGAAGAAGCCACTGCCAGGTTCAGCAGCTCCTGAAACCTTCCATGTGTGGCACCATTGAGAGAGTGCCCATGTCCTGCTGCTGTCTGTCCATCTTGGGGTGACATCAGAACAGACAGAGGGAACATGCCTTCACCAGTTGTGGCAGGAACATTTATGTGTAGAATCAAAAGGAACTATTTATTTTCTCAGCCAGGTTTAGGATTACTTTTGAACCATTTTTTTTTTAAAGCCAAATTCTTTAATCGCAGGTGAGGACATAATTTTGACCAGATGCCAATTCTTCATAACTAACACTATAGCTTCTTCAGGAATGAAAGTATGTTGTCCCATACCTTCAAGCTCATTAATCTTTGCTGAATTTTTTCCAGAGCTTGCCCTCTGCCCACTCACACAGCTAAAAGATAGACAGCACCTTTGCCAAGTAAATGACACTCTCAGTGCTTTGGAGTATGTGTCTGTTTGGACTTAGTCTTTAGCTTTGCAGTGAGTTTCATGCAAGCCCTAGACACATTTTTAAGCAGACTCATTAACAGGCAGTACTAGAAGAGGAATTTGGAGGTTTGGAACTCAGTGAATTTTTTTTTTCTTGTCTGTACAGTGAAGAATTTTCAGTGCTTGTTCAAAGCTGCCTAACTCCACTTTTTCAAAAGTTGAGCAGCCCAAACCCTCACATCTTTTGAAGTGAGCTGTACTCCCATGTCACTAAGAAGGTGGTTTTGAAAATCTGGTGCCTGCTGCTACTCTGAGAGGTCCCTCATCTGACAATCCAAGGTGGCCTTCCACAGCAGGGCTTTATTCTGGATAGAAGGTGGTTGCACAGTGTGTGGGGTGGCTGCAGGAGCTTCCCAAGGCCTGCCCTCAGTGTCACATCTCCAAAGCCTCATCTGCACCTTGCTGGGAGAGAAAAGCAGCTGCCTTCCTGCCAGCTTCCAAACTACAACAGGAGCAGTGCTTAAACAAAATCTCCCAGACCAGAGATAATACAGGCAAGGGGATGAGAGAGATTGAAAACTAGGAGAGAAAACAACCCTCCAATCTTGTAAGTGTAGAGGATTTAAGGCAAACTTTGCTCCTTGTCAGAGGCAAGTGGGAGGAAGGAAAGGTGGCTGGTTTACAACAGACACCTCCTTTCTGTGAAAGGAAGCATTCAATTGCCTTGTGGTGAAATGCTTTTGGCTCTGCACTGGGGTGGAGCAGAGGCACCCACACCCAGAGCCTGGGGCTCGCTGTGCAGAACGATAAGGCACCTCCTGAGCACAGGAGTGTGGGCCCTGCCAAGAGCCTGTGTGAACTCCCAAATCCATCTGTGTGACATCACTCTGCACCTCGCAGGGCGTGGGGAGCAGGGCTTGCTCCTCCCTGTGAGCCTCAGAGGGAGTCCAGATGGGAGTGAGGATTGAACTCAGCCCTCTGAGTGCTGCCTGTACCCGTGGGGACAGAGGGGGTGCTCCCAGAGCCTCACCCTGCTACATGGGAGCAGGAGGAGCTCTCTCTGCCATAGCTGGCAGTGTGTGTGTGTTGGGTTGCTGCTCTCAGTCACTTCTGGGGCAGCCTCTCTCTGTGGCCTGCACAGAAAATTCCCCCATAGCTGGGGACCAGCTGCCTCCTGCTCCCTTAGTGCCATCCAGGCTCCCCCATGGGTGTCTTGTGGCAATACCTGCAGGCTGCAATCTTATTTCCTAATCCAGTTGTTGCATACCCACCCAGTGCATCACCTCGTGTCAGGTGGCTGTGGAAGGCAGGCCCTGGTTGGCACAGAGGAGTTTGGGCAATATCAGCTGGGTTGATAAGGGCTGTTGTTGCATTTTTTTCCTCAGGATCCTCTCCTACAACAACCTGACAAGGCTGGACGAGGGGAGCCTGGCAGACCTCGGGGGACTGCACGTGCTGAGGCTGAGCCACAATTCCATCAATCACATTGCAGAAGGGGCTTTCAGGGGACTCAAAAACCTACGTGTCCTGTAAGTTGCTCTCAACTTTGTCAAACCCACACCCATGTTCCCTCCACAGTGTGTGTTGTGCCACATGGTTCTGCTTTGGAGGTGCTTTGGGTGCCCATGTCCAGCAGTTTCAGGTTCCTGAAACCAACTCAGCTGACCAAAAATCCCTGAGGTCTCATTCCTGCAGCTAATAGCAGTATTTCTCTTGCTATCACATTGACTTGAATTGAAATTCTTAGAAAAGATTACTTTCTTTTGGGTCGTTCTGCACTGAGAAGGAGCAGGGAATTATTCCTTCTGCTGACAACACTGGAAATTCAAATAGCCTCTTAAATAATTGAGCACTTCTGTGTTGTTACTTCTTTTTTTAACTGAATATTAAATATAAAATTTTGAGCTAAGATGATGTTAAGAAAAAAATAACGGCAAAACAAAGAAAAGTAGGGGTTGGGCTTGGGATCTGACTGTACCAGAAGTGTAACAAAACATGAAGCTTCACCCAGCCTTCAGTCCAGTCACAGAAATAAGAAGCTTTTGCAGGTACCATGCAAGTAACCAGAAGTCTTTCCCTTTAATGCAGTTGGGCTCATGAAATGTTCTGTGCTCTGATTTTCATGTTAAACCCTGTAAAACCAAAATGTTGCCAAGGGCAAAGTTTCACGTGCCCTAATACTGAATTGCAAAATGATCCATCCAGTGCTGGCTGTGGCCATTTACCACAGACTTTTAATTTAAAACCACTGATACAATACAATACCTGGAAATGTGACACTGGAAATGAGCTTGCCTAGTCCAAATACCAGCTTGTGAGGCTTTAGGAGTGGTAGAGCCCATTAGACAGCTCAGTGTGACCTCCTGTGGGGTGCAGCTGTACCTTTATGCACAGCTGTTCAGAGCTGTGTTAGACTGAAGTACATCAGGGCTTGTCTTATGAGCAGCAGAAGATGGGGAGTCCAGTTCCACTCCTGCAGCTGTGCTGCCTCTGTCCCCTCCCTGGAACCTGCAGGGCTGCTGGCTGCTCTCCTCCTCTCCCAGCACCTTCAGCTGGCACACCACAAAGTTCTCACAGTCCTTGTGACAGCACCAGACACGTTCCCAGGCTGCTTGGGTTCAGCAAACTGATGTAATTCTTCCTTCAAAAGGAAAAAAAACCACACTTTGATACTTTCATTCCTTTTCAGAAGCCCATTGTGGCCCGAGTCATTAAAAGGAAATGGGAACAGAAAGATCTCCCCTCTTTACAGTACTTTCTGCATCTTACTCTTTTCTTTATTGAAGTTCATAGCGAAGGAAGTGACTGGAAAGTGAGTTTGGGTTTTGTTTGCTTTTTTTTAAACTTCAGCCAAAGCCTTTCAGCCACTGGGCATTCAGAAGGGGACCTCTCTGAGGCAGCTGTCAAGACCGGAACTAAAGGTTTCCAAAGAGAAATGGAGGGGAAGGGGAGCTGCTCCTTCTCTTTGCTCTGCAGTGAATGTGGAGCCTCTTTTATGTCCAGGGCAGAGGGGGAGTGTGTGAGCGAGCTCTAATTTAATAAAGAGAAAGGCCTATTGGGTCCTGCACCTGGTGAAAAAGAGCCGAGCATGCTTTAATTATGGGCCATTGTTGGGGAGCCTTTGGTGGGTGTGAAACTGCTGAAATGTGGAGCTATTCAAATAGAGGTCAGGCCCGGAGACCTCCGAGCACAATGATTAACAAGGCTTCGAGCATTCAAGCTCAGCCAGCCAGAAAGAATAGGAAATTGGCAACAGGGGCTGGGAGAGGAGTTGGAATACAAAGAGACCTGGGCCAAAATACCCCACTCTTTTTTTTTCTCCCTCTCTCTATTTTCACTCATTTGTTAAAAAGGTTTTTATTCCTCCTTTCTAACACTAAACCTTTGAGTTGCCACTGGATGAACAAGCAATACCATTTTCTTTCCCTTTTTCAAGAAAACACAATGTGTGGCAGTCAATTAATAAAAGTGTGTGTCAGAGCTCCTGCAGGCTGTTCCCACTTGTCTGTCTCTGCCATGGGAAAGGGTTTGCTCCAAAGACCAGTAGCCCATGGTGAAACTGAAGAGGAGAAATGTCTGAGAAGGGATTTTCCCTTAAAAAACAAACAGAACAACGGACATTGGCTTGGCAACCGTGGGGAAAATGCAGGAACTGAGCTCCAGGAGGATGTATTTGCTCCTGTCCCACTCAGACAGTGCTGGAAATGCCAGCACATCAAAGCATTTCTGCTGGACTCTTCTCTTTGGCCAGCACAGCATTATGTGGGCCCACACCCCACGGGGATGTTGAGTTTTTGTCCATGCCTTTGGCACAGAGCAACCCACAGATCAGCCTGACACCCACAGTGGTGCTGGCTAAGGCCAGGGCTCTCCAGGGATGTGAGACTCAGGTCTCAGGCTGAAGCCAGGTGAGAAACAGGAATTGTGGCTTTTAGCCATCTCCCTTCACATCTTTAGTTCACCCTGAAGCAGAGAAAGAAGCAAAGACTGAGCCAGCTGAGGGAAAATCATTCCCATATTGAAACTGGGGCTTTCTTTTAAATTTGTTTTCCCTTCTTGTGAGTTACTGTCTATTTGTGCTGCACAGCCCAGAAGCCACACTGTGGCTGTGTCTAGGGTGCTGCAAAATGCAGGGGGACTTGGTTTTTCTTTTTTTTGTTCTTAATATTTTTTAATCTGGAAACGTTCTGATAATCATCTTCAAAAGGTGCGAGAGGAGTACCTGAGGGCTCAGGGGTTATCTGGGTGGTGAAGTTTGCTTTGGTGTTGGGTTTTGCCAGGTTTTAAATCAGAGTGATGTAACAAAACCAACAAAGCCTATTTAGTTTTTCTTTCTTTTTACTTAACATTGGAAATGATGAATTTCTGTCTGTGTTGCTGGGTATTCATTGCTAGCTGGAATTAAAAGCTGGGAGGGAAGGATTTTTAAACAGACTGTTTAAACAGCTTTTGTGGATCTGTGTGTTTGTTCTGTGTGCTTGTTTTTCTTCAGACCTCTTTGACTCTTGTAATTGATGGTCAATTTGAAAGCCAAAAGAAGCTAACTCTGAAAAAGGAATTCTCTTGTTGTTTTTTTTTTTTTAAATGGTTATATAGAGTTAGGCTGGTGTAGTGATGCTGGCACTTTCCTTTGTTGAGTTTTCAAGTTCATTGCCAGAACAAATGCAGCTTTGTAGAAAATACACCAAATCATCTTCCTAAGACTCAGCTATAGACAAATACATGTATATACTGCAGTACCCAAAGTGATCTTACTTCATGGTACTAGCATTTAAGGACACTGTTTCTTTCAGTTTTATTTTGGCACTTTATTTTCCTCCTTCTGTTTGGATGCACAGAACTAGAAAAGGACAGAAACCTACTTGGTAAAAAGTGGCTGTCTCAGAGGGTTTTAGGAACAAGCCAGAGCTGTTTCTGGAATGCACCATCCCACCATATGTCAGTGCAGGAGGGATTGGTGCTGCTTTGCTGCAGGCCTCTGCATTTTCTGTGAACTATCAGGAGAAAATGGGAAGCTCTCCTGTGGCACTCTCCAGCTTCCTCCCCTTGTTTGTAACAGTGACTTTGGGACTGAGGTGCTGATTCTGAGCTCTCTCTTGTCCTCTCCCCAGGGAACTGGACCACAACGACATCTCAGGCACAATAGAAGATACCAACGGAGCCTTTACAGGCCTGGAAAACCTGAGCAAGCTGTGAGTATCCCTGGGCTTCAGTTCTGCCAGCCAGTTCTGTTGTGTGTCTGTGTGGGGTTAGATCTGACCATTTTTATTCAGCCTCCCTCACCTTGGAACAAGAGAAAAGCAACTAAATCTGAGCTGTAGTAGTTTTGCAGGCTCACTGCAAGAGTGCAGATGTGGTTTTCAAGCACTGATGTTTTTAAGCAGGTTTGAGGCATTTTTTTCCTTTCATAATGATGAACAGACAGTGGCACATACTGCAGTTCAGACACACTGGAGAGAGAAATTTAAGCTGTTTTCATGTATGAAATTCAGCACAACCATTCCTCACTTCTAAAAGCAAACAAGCAACAAAAACGACCCCTTGCAATCTTGAGCGAGGCACTGATTGATGCAGCAAATAACAATAAACAGAAGAGAAAAATCACCCCACTTCCTGTTACAACAGAGGATTGAAACAGGATTCGTTTCTGTGGGATACTCTCTCTGAGAGTGATCTTTTGGGCTCAGTTCCATGTGCAGTGACAATAAAAGGCACCACGGGGCACAGGCTCTTGAAGAGATAAAAAGAAACCCAAGGCAAGCATGCGCCTTGCAAATGTTTATGGCTTGCTTGGCCCTCGCGAGGATTTTCACATTGCTCTGTACGAGTCCCTGTCCCGTTTGAAATGGGTGACATAAATCAGCCCTGTCAGAGGAGGCTCTGATGGCTTGTGACAAATCAAGAGTCTCTAATCATTACCTCTTGCCTTTGTTGGAGCTCTCAGCGCCCCCCGTGCCGCTGTCTCTGCTGCTGGGATGGCACAGCCAGAGGTGCAGTAAAAGCACCTCGATGGAGAGCAGATGGCTGGAAGGAATCCTGGCAGGCGGGAGATTGTCACGCTCTCATTACAGACTCCTCAGGGAGTGGGATGAGCCAGGGCAGGGTTTGTGCTCAGAGGAGAAAAATCTGAAATCACAGACAGAGATGGCATTTGGTTGTTGCTGAGGGGAGTCACTGGGGTGAACCAAGTTGCGGCTGCAAATAAAGTGGGGCAGAAGGCAGAGAAGGATTTCAGGACAGGGGGAGCCAGGCAGGGAAGCAGAAGCAGTGTGGGGGTGAGAGAGAAGTCAGTAAGAGTTGCTGTGCCTGCAGAGTCAGGGAATCTTCCCACGACTGCCAGAAAAAAGGCAGAGGAGCAGATGTGGTGGGTAGAAGAGCCCTTGGCTGCCTGACTCTGAAGTGTTTGGTTTGTCTGAAGAAACCAGTGAGACCATGTGAGCAGCTGGAAGTGTGATGGGAGCAGAGACTTTGTCCAGTGGGATTTGCAGGCTGTAGGGATTATGAGTCTGTAGTGCTGCTTTGACAAGGGAGAGAGGGTGGTGGAAAGAAGCAGAGAGCTGTGCTGGTGGTACATCCACTGCTGCTGGCACATCCTTCCAACAGGGCCACTGGCATGGGAGCAAAAGTAGTAGTCCCAAGTGATTAGGATCTGTTAGAAATGCTGGGTGCAGGTGGGAGAATGGTGAAAAATCCAGTGGAGACAGCATTGAAGGAAAGAGTTCAGCTAAAGGATTGACTTGGAAAGCAGGAGCAGTGAGCCCTGATGAGCTGTGGGGGTCAGGCAGAGGCCAGGAGGAGGAAGGAAGGGAGCAGGGGCAGCCTGTGAGGTTTTGTGCTGGGAGCTCTGGGCAGAGCAGATCTTGCTCTCCCCTGTGAAATGCCTGTGTTGATCACCCAGCACAGGGAATACCTCCTTAAGATGGCTGGTTTGGGCTGCCAGTAGCCAAGGATGCACTAAGGGCTTGTGCAAGGCCAAGGAAGTTTAGTTTCTATCTTTCTTTCCTTTGTTGACTGATGTCTGTCACTGCACGTGGACTGGGGCCAGCTGTGAGTCTGGCTGAGGACGTGTGCAGGGAAGGTTTGGGCAGGGGATTGCAGCACATTTCATAGCCTGGAAAAGCATGTGGATCAGGCTGGTTTGGGGCAGCCAGGAGTGGTTTGATTACTTAACAAAGTGAACTGCTGTGGGACAGACAGCTTGCTGGGATCATTCACTGTGTAAGGCTAAAAAAATACTCAGAACATGAAATTATTTTATTATTATTTCTTGAGGTGTTTTGAGAATACTTGAGAGTGGTCACTTTTAAAGGGATCTCCTCAGAACTGTTTTAACTTACCAGCACATACATCCCAAACTGGTGATTTCTAAGGCTGAAGTGAGTATCAGGATTTTTTTTTGTAAATAAAAGATCAGCCCTAACAGCAAACATTTCACTGTGTGATTTAGGGCCTGTGTTTAAACCGTCAACCACTTTAAATGCATTAGCATACAAAAAATAAATGGGCACTTCAGAGGAGACCTTCCAATGAATTAATAATCACCTCAGCTCTGTGGAGATTGCCTTAAAAGCCGTTCCCCTTTGATCTGGCAGAGATTAGCCTCTGAAAGGATTTAGCACAGAGAGGGTTGTTCGCTGACATGAAGGTGTTAAACAGAGATGGAGAGGCCAGTCACTTTAGCCTTCTCTGAATTATATATGAAGCTCTCCAGGATGGAGAGCACAGGCCTAAATTAAAATGTTGCTTGAAGAAAAGAGGGAGTCCAGAAGCACTGGAGCATAAAAAGCACTGGTGGAATCACTGTGGAACGAGGAGGTTCCTAATTATTCAAGCTGCTAAATGTAACGAGCTTTTTTGATGGCTCACTCAGCGAGATCTTCCTGCAGGTGCAAAACTGGCTGGAGGAGAAAATCCTGCAATGAATTGTGTGCTTGGCATGTAATTATACTGGTGCAGTCTCCAGGAGAGCTTGTGCCTGGCTCTGCCCCGTGGAGGAGGTTTTGGACAGCAGTGGGATGGCTAATTGTGGCTGTGTTCTGCTGCCTTCACATTCCAGCCTTCCATGGCCCTTTGATGGAGGCTGCTGGGTTCAAACTCTCAGATTTGTAGAGGCACTTAACTGAAATTAGTTGCAAGGAGTAATGAGTTTGCTGAGCCCTGGCTTGTTATGTGTGTTAGGAATTTCTCATGTCCAGCCATCAAGCTGTGTGCACCTACACAAGTGGTGTGGCTATGTATTCCCATCCCCAGAGGTACTGCTTATCTCTGCACAGATAAGGAAACAGATACCAGCAAGATCTCCAATTTTTGAAGTCCAAAATCCACTGAACAACAACAGAAATCTGCAGCAAACCCAAGCTCAGTGTAGCTTTTTCAACAGCAGTTGCCCATCTAACTTCCATTAGAATTGTTAAGGTTGGAAAAGGTCTTTAGGATCATCAATTCCAGCCATTAACCTAGCACCATCACCATGTTCATCATTAAACCATGTCCTGAAGTGCCACATCCACATGTATTTTGAACACTTCCAAGGATGGTGACCCTGCCACTTCCCTGGGCAGTCTGTTCAATGCTTACAATCCCTTCTCTGAAGAAATTTTTCCTAAAATCTAATGTAAACCTCCCTTGGTGCAACTTGAGGCCATTTCCTTTAGTCCTTATTTTATCCTTACCTTATCCTTATAATACCCTTATTTAGGGATATGGCTCCAAGAATCAGTGTGTATGGGTGCAGCCATTTGATCAGAGTTTACATATAGTAAATTATTTACTGTATTAATCATCCTAATGGATTTTTCAAAGCCTTCATTAATGCAGCATGCCTTTTACCAAATGATGGCACACATGATTGCACACATCCTTTGGTGCTGGGGGTATTTGAAACTGGGCTTTCTGGGAGCCAGTATATAACCAAATTATCCTGACATTTGAAAAGTGCTTTGTGGAAAGCCTTGACGAGTTCTTGGAGATGTATTTGCTCATGGAATGGCTGCACATGGTTCATCTTGGACTCCTCTCCTTTCCCTGGACAGTAAGCAAAGCAGTGGGGCCATCAGAGTTTTAAGTCTTTTTAGGCTGCAGATACAGATTTTTGGTCCTTCCTATATTGAAGGATGGCTCTTGAAGGAAAACTCAAACTCAAATGCAGCACCTGATGTGCCTTTCTTTCACCTGAGGCATGGGTGATGACAGATGCACCTGGAGGATAACCCTGAGAGGGAGCCTGGGGAAGGAAAGCAATTCCTAATTAATGAGCCTGGCTGATGTTTTATTAAAACAGGTGAGGGGGCTATCCATTTGGCATGAACCCTGCTCCTGGCCATTAGCACTGGTCAATATTTATGGAGAACTGTTGCTTTGGAGATGGCAGCTGGGCTGGGATCTCTCCAGCTGGCTCTTCTCTGGTGACAGTCCCCTCATGCCACTGCTGATTCAGAGGAATGCTCTCTGGTCACAGATGCAATCAAGCCCCCTCCTCAGCTCTGGACATTACCTGTTCTGCCTTTTGCTCCTTGAAATGATCCCTTGGCTGTGATCTGTGGCATGGTATTACTTTGCTGTTGTATTTCCAAGGAAGGAATGAGCAGTGCCTCCAGTCAGCTGCTGTGTGAACGTGCAGCCCAGGGGCAGCCCTCAGCTCTGGGTGCTGATGGCTGCTCAGGCCAAGCTCCAGGGAATAAATTACCACTCTTTTTCCTGTCTGGGAAGAAGTCAGAAATGAAAAGTGTTGTGGGGAGAGACCAATAGCTTGTTAAACTGTCACTGCACTTAATCCTGTCCACAGCCAGCCTTTGAAGAACAGAGGGGACCTTCTGTTACTCAGCAAGCTGGTTCCCAAGCACGGGAGCAAACCTGCCTTTTTACATGATATGGCACATTCCCTTCTGCGCTGTCATCACTATTAAATTCAAATACAGATAAAAGGATTTCATTTCAGGAGCAGGAAAGCGAGTGTGCTTCAGCCCTCTTAATCTCTGTGCAGTTCAGATTTCCTGGGACTTACACTGAGTGTGTATATCAGATAAAGCCACACTAATTGTATTCCTTCTTTTTTTTTTTTGCCCCCCTCTCCCCATTTTCTCTCTGTTTATCTGGCACTGGATGTTTGGAAACTGCAGAACTCTGTTTGGAAACAAGATCAAGTCGGTGGCCAAGAAAGCGTTCTCAGGGTTGGAGGCTCTGGAGCACCTGTGAGTAACCCACCATGCCTCAGAGTTTGGGAAGGGGGGTCTGCCAAAAGTGGCTGCTTGAGAAATCTGCTAGCAATTTAATAGTGTCTTTGTAAACTGAGAAGCCAGTCCATTTGTGGGGGCCACCTGCTTCCTTCTCATTATTAAGTCCGCCTCAACTTTGGCCTTTTTTTGTGCCAGGAACAAAGTTATAGAACATATGGGAAATTTGCATGCTCTTAATTTTTGAGAGTATCACCTTGACTTGCACATTACTGCTTTGCAGGCTGTTAGCAATGAAAATAGGCTGGTTCAGACATAGCACTCCCTCCTCCTTTGCCCCAACCTCCTCCTAAACCCAGGCTCTGGCAGTGACACGTGTTGCAGACAACTGATTTCGATACATCCTCATTGAGCACAACCCCCTTAGAGCTGTTTGCAAGAAGTAAAATTTGGCTGCCTCTGTGTAATTTTTTTTCTGTGTCCCAAGGCTGGTGACTCCAGCAGTGATTCATGAATAACCTCCTTCCTTGGATGAGGACAAGTTAAAGTATATGTGACTGTGCTGTACATGTTTTATTGGCTGTTGATTGTATGAAATGTTATGGCCATCAAGAGCACACTGAAAGATTTGGGCTGCCTGACTGGGAGTACATTCCCAAATAAAGGTGTCCTTGATGCTCTGCTGAGATTGTCCTCATTAAGCAGTGCTTGTCTGCCTACATGTCACTTAGCAAACTTCAGCCCTAAATCTGACACTGGTGTTTTAGAGAACAAATGATTTTTTAAATTAGCAATAGTTGTCAGGGAAGCTTTTAAGAACTCCTTTCTTTGGAAATACTGGGATGTTTTTTTAAACCCAACAATATCCTCTCCAAGTCATTTTCAAATAATTCCTCAGATGCTGCTTAGTGCAAGTATTTGCTTTCTTTTATGTTTGCTGAAGGTCTAGCCTGGGGTACCACATTCCTGACTATCTTTGGTTATCGAGGGGGCTGAGGAATTTCTGAGCTATGGATGATGGAGGTAGCACAGACTGAGAAGATGGGGTAGGCAATGCCTTAGTGATTCAGCTCAGTGTAGTTTTTGTTGGCTGGCTATTGTTCAGCAATACTTTTATAACATAAAGGTATTTTGAGGAGCATTTCTATGTGCTGTAAGTGCACAAGGCCTTAACAAGGAGCTGCTAAATCACCTGCTACTGTGCTTAAATCAATGTGGAGAGGCTCTGTCCCATCCCTGTTGTTCACACTGGCTGTGGTTGTGCCTGCAGGAACCTCGGGGACAACGCCATCCGCTCCATCCAAGCCGACGCCTTTGCCAGGATGAAGAGCCTGCGGCAGCTGTGAGTGATTGCCCTGCTCCCCCCCTGAGGCAGGAGGGATCCTCCTGGCCTGGCTGTGAGCAGCAGCACGGGTGTTATCCACATTAGCACTCATTTATTCCCCCTTCCCCTGCGTCCTCCTCTGTGGGGTATTTTTGCACATGAGGAGCTGTCACGGGAACATCTTGCGTGTAATAGTGAGTGAAATTAGATCCTGGGGATAGGTTCTTCCAGCAGGTTTGTGCCTGTGCAATTATTCATGTCCGTTCAGGAAGTCCAGCCCTGGTCTATTAGCCAGCTCCCCTGCTCACACCACCATGGGTTTAATTCCCAGTGGCCCATCTGCTCCCTTGCTGTACCTGTGTTTAGGGTTCACACACAGGACTGATACTGCAGTGATAAGCACCATTGGAACTGCATCCACTTGTCATCCAGCCTGCTGGTGTAAAAATACAGATGTGTTATCAGAGCTGCTGCTTGTGCTCCAGGCTGGGGCTCTGCACTGTTATCAGACACTGTTTCCAGTCTTGCCTGGTTTCCTTTTCTCTTCTTCCCTATAAATATTTGATCCACTGTCAGTGTGTTGCTATGCCCCGGAGTAGTGCAGTGTCTGTGGAACACAAAATCACTCATTTGGTATTTGGGCAGGGACAGGTTCTTGCTCCTGACATTGGAAATGGGAATCAGATGGTCACTGTTAGCAATGACACTTGATACCAGTGACTGGGGATGAAGAAGATAAACACTGTGCGTCTGCTGTGTGATTAAAAACTTTATCTTCTGCACTGGCACTTGAAACAAAATTGAGATGAAAGATTGATCTTATTAGGAAGAGATAGTGAGATCCCAGATATTGTGAAGGAATGTTTATAAAATGGAAAGTTCAGACAGAGGACATTTACATGCAGAATGCATTGTGCTGAAGGATCTCGTGACCTGTCCCAACTAGCCAGGAGGGTTTTATGCCATCATGTGTCTTAAAGGCCACACATCTTTCTAGAACAGCAAAGTGGACAGCTTTAAAAAATCAAATCCCTATATTCCCTCTCTCTCCAGTCAATTTCTGTCTCTTTTCCTTTCCTGCTTTTTTCAAACTTAAAAATTTCCAGAGGTATTGGGTAGAAAAATAGCAGGAGATTCTCATCTTAGAGTGCAGTGCAGGAGTTGGGATTCTGCTGTGCTCTTGATACCCTGCTCTTGCACAGCTTGTAGTATTGCAGGACAGGAGCTCTCTCTGGGGCATTTTCCCAGTCTCTGAGGCATCCTCACATTTAATTCCAAGGATCAGGCTGAGTTTTGCAAACCAGACCAAAGTCTGAATGCCCTGTTTGTGTAAATTTACAGTTCACTGGCCTTAGAGCTATGCTGAGCCATAATTTGGCCCAGAATATTGAAAAAAACCCCCACATTAATCCTGAAGCTCCCTTTTGCGTTGCCCTCTTTTCACACCTCTTTTCCTAACAGAATGTGCTAAGCTAGTGCTG
Source organism: Drymodes brunneopygia (assembly GCA_013400955.1). Classification (NCBI taxonomy): domain Eukaryota; kingdom Metazoa; phylum Chordata; class Aves; order Passeriformes; family Petroicidae; genus Drymodes; species Drymodes brunneopygia. Next base: position 423,567 of record VZTZ01048613.1, on the reverse strand, counting down.
GATCACAGAATTACAGAATCCTAAAACAGCGGGTTGGAACTCGGGATTTCTCAACATCTCAGGATGCTGAGAAATGTTTTTGTGCTTTGTTTTCCAGACTTCTTACTATTTGTGTGGGGTTTTCAGAAATATCTTTGGTTGTTTCTCCTCTCCTGCTTCTGTTAATCAGTGAACACAGCTGCAGGTTCATCTTCTGGAAGGCAGGGCCTCTCTGCTCAGTGCTCTGCATGGGGGGAACTTGAGGCCTTACAGTGGGAGCTGGGTGTCCTCTCCCTGTTCAGCAGTTAAGTGCTGAAATTGGTCCCCAAAGATTCTCAAACCACAGGGGCAGGGCAGGAACTCATCGACATTGCTGCTCTGTTCCTGGGAATCTCTTTGGGAGCTGCTTAATAAGTACAAGGTGCTACAGAATGTCACTGCAGTACAGGAGATGAAATGCTGTTTAAAGATGTCTGTAACATCTTTAGTGCCTCAAGGACATCCCTGCAGTCCCTTTTTTTCCCTTCCACTCATGCTGGGGGGGCGGGAGGAATGTGTTTAACATGAAAGGGCTGTGAGCCTCTCAGCCTTCCCTCCATGCAGGACTCACAGCAGGCTCGTGTTGGTTTTGTTTCCCTGCAGCCACATTAACAGTGACAGCTTCCTCTGTGACTGCCAGCTGAAGTGGCTGCCCCAGTGGTTGGTGGAGAAGGAGCTGCAGTCCTTTGTGGTGGCCACCTGTGCCCATCCTGAGTCACTGAAAAGCAAGAGCATTTTTGCCATCCAGCCAGAGAGTTTTGTGTGTGGTAAGTCTGACCCTGCGTGTTTTGAGGTTGTGTGAAGGGTAGGAGTCACTTGGGAAACATTTTCTTTGAATACCAGCATGTTATTATGAGAGGGTTTCTGTTTTGTTTTGTTATTCAGTGGGATCAAAGGAAGCCCAAGCCTGCATTTAAAAAATTTGTCATTGGCTACAATTTATTTCCCACTAAAACCACACAGCGCATTGCTTGCATCCAGAGTATTCCTTACAGGGCTCCCTGAGTATTAAATCAAAAGGGACTAAGGCCTTTTCCTCTTCCAGATGGGGCTGCACAGACACTTCCCCAGTCCTCTCAGTTTGATACTACCAAGACTGCAGCTGTAGTTTTTTCCCTTCTGCGGTGTTCTGAGCTCTCCTGTGGATTTGTGTTCTTCACCCATCTTTTCTCCCTCTTGGAGACAACAAAGAGTTAAAAACAAAACCCAGAGGAGAGTCCCTGCATCACAGCTGCTTCTTTTGGGCCAGTAAGACCCACCCAAATACTGCAGTTGACTGTGCACCTGAGCTATTGGCTTCAAAGAAGCTTTACTTAATACCTAGCACACATAAACATCTACTACCTTTCTTTTGAAGAAAAAGAAATTTAAATCATCAGAGGAGGCCAAATCAATGCTGCTCAGGCATCCAGCTTTTGGGGAAAAGAAAGGCCTGGTTTGGGAGCCAAACCCTGTGCAGTGGAGCCAACCAGTGAGGATCCTGGGTGGAGCTGCACATGGCTGTTTGAAGGAAAAATGAGCTTTTGCAAACACCATTTAACTGAGCTGAATGCATGACTTGCACTGAACACGGAGCAGAAGCTTTGTTCCAGTGTCCCTCCTCATCCCCCAGTGACAGGCTCTGCCTAGGTGGCCTCTGTCTGAGCAGGCTGGGAGGGAGGCTTGCTGTGCTCATCTGGAAGAAGAGATCTTGAAGGCTCCATCCCCACAGCAACATCACAAAGCAAAAGCAGCTTTGCTTCCTGGTGCCTGCCAAGTCCTCCAGGCACTAGTAGTCCTGGTTCCAGAGGCCTGGCTGTTTAATTAAACCTTAGTCAAATATTAAATTACACCATTTGTAGAAATCTAATAAATGAATCTGCTTGGAACCTTGCTAAAACCAACAGTCTTCAGGGCAGAGAGAGAGTGTGCAAAGCTTTCCACCCTGCTCGGGTGACAGGCAAATACAGCTGCTTCTGCTTTGACAGCCTGGGCTGCGGAGAGTCAGAGTCCTTTAGGTTGGAACAGATCTCTAAGATCTTTGGATCCAACCAGTAACTTACTGCAGCCAAACCCACCACTAAACCATGGCCCTGGGTGCCACATCCTTTAATGTACACATCCTTTAAATACCTCCAGGGATGGTGACTCCACCACGTCCCTGGTCCCTGCGCAGCCCGTTCTGGTGCTTGCCAGCCCTTTTGGGGGAGAAATGTTTCCTATTAGCTAATCTAAACCTCTCCTGGCACAATTTGAGGTCATTTCCTTTTGTACCATTGCTTGGGAGAAGAGGCCAATCCCCAACTCACTAAAACCTCCTGTGAGCAATTTTCCCCAGAGGTGACACTTGCAGCCCTTTAAGTGCCCTCTCTCCTCCTAATTTGTGCCAGTACAGGTCTGGAGGTGAGGTTTTAAGCTCAGTTGTGCTCTTCATGCATGGATTGTACAAGGAACCACAACCTGAATATGGTCTGGATGTTTTCTCCAGATCATAGTACCTTTCTCAGATTAAGCCATGTTGGTGAAGGAGCTGAGTGTCTTGTAGGTGTCTGAGGTCACTTGGTGACCATCTCAGCCCACTGCAGGAACCAGAGGAACAACAGTCCCATGTAAAGCAACCCCACTCAATGGAGCTGTGTGTGGCACACCTGCTCTACAGAGCACTGCTTCTTTCTCATTTCACCTCTTGCCTTGCTCCGGTCTCCCCCCAGAGTCCAGCACTGACTGTTGCTGCTGTTTCCCCCCAGACGATTTCCCCAAGCCGCAGATCATCATCCAGCCCGAGACAACGGTGGCCGTCCTTGGCAAGGACATCCGCTTCACCTGCCTGGCAGCCAGCAGCAGCAGCTCCCCCATGGTGTTTGCCTGGAAGAAGGACAACGAGATGCTGCACAACGCCGAGATCGAGAACTTCGCGCACGTGCGGGCCAAGGACGGGGAGGTGATGGAGTGCACCACCATCCTGCACCTGCGGCACGTCACCTTCGCCCACGAGGGCCGCTACCAGTGCGTCATCACCAACCACTTCGGCTCCACCTACTCCAACAAGGCCCGGCTCACTGTGAACGGTGAGTGGGAACTGCTTCCTCACTGCTCTCCTCAGCTGGAGCTCGTACGTGGTGCAGTTCCTCAGAACCCACTTAGCTGCTCCCGAGGGTCTGTTCCTGATGGTGAGCTCTTGACCTCTGCACAGCAGCTGTTTGTATCTCAGTAGATGCTGAGAAATGCCCTGTGAGGAGCACACACCATTTTGTGTTGGCTGCCATCCAGCCAAGCACTTCAGCATGCATGTTCTTAACAGCTTTTGCTGCCTCTCTTTGGCTGCTAAGGTAGAGTCTTTGCCCAGTGAAAACAGAAATTCAAAGGGATGCAAAGAAGAGGGGTGTGGGGGTTAGAAGTTCTCTATAGGAGAGATGACAGATTTTCTCCCAGGTTTTCACAGAAGAAAATTAGCTTTGATCCCAGCTCTAATGATCCGAGTTGGGGGTGTCATGGGCTGTGCAGACAGGTGTGTTCTGTAGAAACACAGGGTCAGCCCCAGCAGTTCAGAGATACCCTGCAGAAGCACATGGCCATCACCTCAGTCCCCTCTGTGGGAAGGAAAGCAGAGCTGCCCAGAAGATGGTGTTTCCCCATGAAATCGCTCACGCCCTTTTCTTGTTTTCCTCCCATCAGTGCTGCCATCATTCATCAAAACTCCCCACGACATCACGAGCCGGACGGGGACGACGGCGCGGCTGGAGTGCGCGGCCGAGGGCCACCCCACGCCGCAGATCGCCTGGCAGAAGGATGGCGGCACCGACTTCCCCGCGGCCCGCGAGCGCCGCATGCACGTCATGCCCGACGACGACGTCTTCTTCATCACCGACGTGAAGATCGAGGACATGGGGGTCTACAGCTGCACAGCTCAGAACTCTGCAGGCTCCGTGCTCGCCAACGCCACCCTCACCGTGCTGGGTAAGATGTGCCATTGATGCCTTAGGATTTCAGCTTTTATGTTTCTCATGTATTTGTGATCCTGCAGTTCTCTAGTGTAGAACTCTAAACTCCATATACAGTGTTAGCTACTGTTCTCCTGTTTTGGTCAGACAAAACAATTTCTCTCTAGGCCTGAGAAATAAGGACACATCACTGGCTCAGGCCCTGAGAAATGTAAACTAAAGTGAGGTGGAGTGGGGAGCAAACTTGGGGTCAATGACTTCATTACCTGAAGCTGTAACTGAAAGATTAACCCCCAATATGCAAATGGACCAAACTTATGAAAGTGTGAAAACCCATGACCCATCCTCCATTTTAGGTGTAGCCCCTGGCGGGGGACTCCGTCTGCCTTAAATGTACCTGAAGGCCCTTCAATAAATAGAACTGCTTTTATTCTCTTAATTTTGTCTGGCCTCTGTTTCAGGTAATCCTAAAAAGGCATTGCCAGTGCCCCAGGAGGCCAAATGCAAGTGGAAACTGGGAGGGATGGCTTTCAAGCTCTTTACCAGTTGCAGATCAAGAAAAGAGAGACAGAATCAAATAGTCTATTTAGTCTTGTTTCATTCTTTTACACTGTAGTTCACTAATGAAAAATACCTGTTTAGTAAGAGAAGGAGCTGTAAGCCACATCTCCTCTTGTGCTGAGGAAGCCCCTCCAACCAGCCTATTTACTGTCTGGGGAAATTACTTCCAAAGGAAATTGCACTTCATCTCTCTTGCCCTATGAAATAATTCATGTGTCAACTGCTGGCCCATGTTCTCAAAAGTTTCTTGTTGTGAAAACTTAACACCAGTTGGTTGTGGGAAGTGAGGCCTTGGCTGTGGTTATTAGGTCTGTTGTGGTGTGCAGCTGCCATATTCCTGAGCATGTGGATTGCTGTGTCTGCAGGAACATGACGAATGTTCAATGCTATTAAATCTGTTGTTACACTGTCCCTTAAAACTAATTTCTGTGTTTGTTCTCCTGCAGAGACTCCATCTCTGCTCCATCCACTGGAAGACCACGTGGTGTCCGTCGGTGAGACCGTGGCTCTCCAGTGCAAGGCCACGGGGAGCCCCCCGCCCCGCATCACCTGGCTGAAAGGTGACCAGCCCCTGGTGGTGACAGAAAGGCACCACTTCACCTCGGGCAACCAGCTGCTGATTGTGAGGAACGTGGTGCTGGAGGACGCGGGGAAGTACACGTGCGAGATGTCCAACACGCTGGGCACGGAGCGCGCGCACAGCCACGTCAGCATCCTGCAGGCGCTGGGCTGCCGCAAGGACCGCACCACCGTGGGCATCATCACCATCGCCGTGGTCTGCAGCATCGTGCTCACCTCCCTTGTCTGGGTCTGCATCATCTACCAGACCAGGAAGAAGAGCGAGGAGTACAGTGTCACCAACACAGGTAGTGCCACTGTCCTGAGGGCCCCTCTGACTTTTTGTGCTCCTCGTCCCACTGAGGCTGAGCCGGCCTGTCAGGGAGCCACGCTCTCCACTGGAACTGCAGCTGGCTTATCTCCCTGGTTCTCTTGGCTCGCAGGGCTGGAGCCAGCTTTCACTTGCTGCTGAAGCATGTTCAGAGCTGCATTTCTCCCCTTGGCTTGCTCTTCAGGAAGGTCTTTTCTACTTGGCAGTAGTTCCACCCACTGCTTTACTACTTTGGTTTTCCATGACCATAAATGATAACTCTTTAGATGGTCTGGATGATGTCCATGATGCTGGGAACCTGTCTTATTTTTGGAAATCTGTATTTTCAAAGATTTTGAATTCAAAACTTGAAAAATTAGACTTTGAAGCTGGAATCCCTTTTTCCATGTTGGCTATAAGCCCTATTGATGGGGGGGTATCTGTTACTTTTTACAGGAAAAATTAGCGTTTATTGCTTTCTCCTGATACTAAGAGGGGATAATTTGGTGCTGAAATAAGTGTTGCAGTGGGAATAAAGTCTCCTGCCCTCCTTACGCAGCCTCTGAACAAAACAGAAGAATGGAAGAACCAGCCTAAGACTTTCCCAGCCTGCTTGGAATTTGCAGCTTTCTTATATTATGCTTAGCTTTAGACAGAGTACAAAAGGATTTTTAAAGACATGGGCTAGGTGGGAAGTCTTGGATAGCCTATTAGCAGTGTGATGTGTTAGTGGGATTCTTTTATAACTCCTTTTTTTCAGTCCTGAAAATCCAGGACTTCATGAGGAGACTGATATAATTGAGTTTCACTTGGTTTTGTGTGGCAAAGGGAACTGAAATTGCCTGATAGAAAATGGAGAAAGCCAAGGTCAGCCAAGAGGCTGAAGACTTATTTCCTGCTTAAGGGAATCAAAGACCCTGTTCTGCAGAATACTTTTACTCCTGACTTCAGGAGGCAGAAAACTTGAGTCAAAGGAGGGACTGAATTTCAGGGGAAAGAGAAGGATTTACTTATTCTGAAGAAATAGTTCCAGTCCACCTACTATGTACTGACCATGCCACATGCAAACACTCAAAGTGCCTTTATCAGCACTCTCTCCCACAGCTTTAAATTTTGAAAAATCAGGAATGGGGCTTCTGGGGGGAAAGGAAAATTTAAGCAGTTCAGTTTCGATTGCACCTACAGAAAATAACCTGTTCTAGATCTGGTCCCAAATCCCTGTTGAAAATGTGAATTTATTTTGAAAATTCTGCTGGGAACTGACTTTTCCCTGCTCCCATTGCTCTAGATGAGACTATTGTGCCTCCTGACGTGCCAAGCTACTTGTCCTCCCAAGGGACCCTCTCGGAGCGGCAGGAAGTGGCCATCGGGGTGGAGAGCCAGCAGCCCAATGGGCACATTGACAGCAACGGTGAGAAATGGTTTCATTATTCTCTAATGCTGGATCTGAACTTGTTATGGGAGGTAGAAGTCTCAGCCCAGAGTTACTTCTGTGTTTGTGTTTGTTCTGAGTTATCTGAGAGATCTTCATAATGTAACTCCTGCATTTATGCAGAGCAGGGATCTGTGTTTGACTTCACAGAGCTCTCCTCTCCCAGGAGTAAGTGTTCCTACAAGCTGACTGCCTCAGAAACTGCTCAGTCAGGCCCTAAGGACTGTTTTTTTGCTAATTTTGGATTCTTTTTTTGGCAGCAGAGTTACCCATAGTCGTACCAGAAAATGCATTAGCATTGCCTGTCCCTGCCTTCAGGCTTTGAAATTAAATGTTGGGGTTTTACACTATTTAAACACGGCGCAATAGGAAGAAGAAATTAAAGAGTTCTGAACTAAGATCCTCCTGAGATTGTGCAGCATTTATTCTGTTAAATGCTAGCTGAAAATTATCTCTTACCTCCACTGCTATTTTTTCTCCCTTTTCCAGTAGAAGTAAGACCAGCAAGTCATCTGACTGTGAGCAGCTGGCTGTGATCTTTACCCAGATGCTTTGTTTGTTACAGGGATGTGTCAGACTGATGCTGGAAGGTGTCCAGATGTTGAAGCTCCTGCTGTAGGTTGTAGACAGCCCAAGCTGTGTATCAGCTATAATAAAGACACTTGGAAAACTGAGGACATGGCTGATGGAATGCTTGTTCCAGATAAGACAGGTACAAAACCCATTAATCTGGGAAGGCATTTTGTGTTTGTACAGATCACAAAGCTCTCCAAGTCAGACAGCATTAACACAAGAAATTGTTACCTTCAGAGAAAAAAAAGCCCAGAATGATTCTCAGGTGCAAGCACAGAAAATTTACTTTCTCCTGCTTGCTTTGATCCTCTCTCAAGCCTGGATAGTTGGAATTTGAGGAACTGTCAGAAAGAGGCAGAGTGAAGCTCCCAATTGCCATTCTGTGCAGCTGGCTGATGGGAATTTTAATTTGAGGTATTCCTAAAGTACGAGAGCACTTTCAAAACTGAAAGTGTTAAATTCTTTCATGCTCTTTTAAAAGGGCTGTTGACTTCAAAGCTCAGCTTTTTAATTTATTTTCAAAATTTAAAGGTTGTTTTGGGCACTACACCTGCCTCTGCTCTTTGCCAATTTCTAGGGTGTTACACTCATACTTTTCTATTTTTAGGATGTGCTTTCTGTTCTTGCACTGTATTGTAAAGCCCCAGAAAATCAGCCAATGAAACAAATTTTCTCTCTAGGAGAAAATAATGTAAAGTTTAATAATGGAAAGTTGTTGAGTGCACTAAGGAAATTAACTTTCAACATTTAGAAACTCCTTGCTGCTTTGAATTCTGTTCATCTGTTGTTCTCACTACCAGTAAAAACATATCTTGAGATACCAGTGTGAGCTGATGGTGATCCCTGTAAAGCAGCAGCACAAAAATAAGAGAGGTAACTTGGTATTTTAAAGCAGCTACAGGAAAGTTCCACTTTGCATTTCTACTCTGATTAGGAAGTCTGAAAAGGGAAATAAATGCATAGTTTGTTTAGAAAAAAAGGAAGTTACAAGTTCTTTGGAATGAAAAAGAATCCTAATTAACTAAAGCTATTAATTGGAACTACTTTTAGTGATGGTGGCTAAAGAGTTCTGAAAACTGGGTGTGTAATAGCCCTGTATGAGACCATGAGGTGTCCCCATTATTTAGTGAGAGATTCCCCCACTGAACTACACAGAAATGCCCTTTCCTTCCATGATTTGTGTGCTCCAGTGCTGACCACTTCCAGCTGCTCATCTTCCTCTGTTGTTTTTTCCTTCCTGCCCCAAAGGCTACGGGCTGCCCGTGGTGTGCACGGAGTGCAGCAGCAGCACGGACAGCATGAACGTCCACATCTACCCCAAGGACCCCGAGGGCTTCTCTGAGAGCCTAAAGACTGTGGAAAACACCCACCCCAGTGCACTGAGCAGCAAGGAGCGCCACAGGAAGAGGGCTGCAGGCACCAGCCTTCTTCATGCTCAGCCCTGCAATGGGATTGCCAGTGGCAAAAGGATGGAAGCAGATGGGACCCTCTACCCCAGCAACCACGACAGGATAAGGCCGGAGGGCACGGCCGGCGCGCTGCTCACGGACGCGCATGGTACGTCCTCCCTTGGGGCCACCTCTGAGCCCCACTGGGGTTGTAGCACAGCCCCATGTGCTCCCCTCAGCCTTTTCAGCCAGCTCACAGGCATGGATGGCAGCAGTGGGGTTCATTTGAGCACAGAATAGAATCACTGAGCTTGGGAAAGACCTCCAGGGTCATGGGGGGAGGATGGGAGTGCTTGGCAGGCTGAGCATCACCTAACTGTGCTGGTCCTTTGGGGTTTGCAGGCTCTTCACAAGCAGCAGCAAAACCTTCAGAGCTTAACAACCTTAATTTGGTGAGAGCTTCACCAGCAGGAGGGTCATTAAAGCAACTGAACGTGCTTCCTGAAATATCCCCAGCACTACTGGATCTGCAGAGGGAAGCAGAGGTGGAGCAGGCTCTCCTGCCCAACAGCACCACGGCCCAGCCCCGCAACTCCGCTCATGAGCCCAAGCTGCCCAACAGGTCTCTGGACTGAGAGCACAGACTGACTGCCACGTGCAAATTAACAAACACACTATTCCTTTTTTAAATTTTTTTTTTTTTTTGCACAGAGTATATAGGCTACTTACTTCTACCTCGAATCTTGAACTGATGGCCTGGCAAAGGCAACCAACTGAGGTATGAGAAACAAGCTTGTATGGGGAACAAACTCCTGTTCGAGCGTCATCTGATTGTACATAGTTTAAAACTTCCCTGAGAAGTATGAAGTGTTCAAAAGTCAACTTGCATATGAAGCACATAAATGCAAGGGATTATTGTGTAAAGAGAAAAAGTATTTGATACAATTGTACATAAGAGTTTTCATATATAAATATATATATATAAAAAATATATATATCTTTTACAGAGGCTATTTTAATCTCTAGTGCATGGAAAACTGAGTGAAATTTTACAATTTTGGCAATATTGTTTTCAGTATCAGGTTGCTGTTAAACTTTGTGAGAGAAATAATTCTGGTGCCTTAAATGCATAAACAGAACTTTTAAAAGCCAGACCGTTCCAAAGGGATTGTCCTCTTTTCAGTGGAAGTTGCTTCACACCATGTACACTGGGGCTGGGGCAATCCCAGGTACTGCTTGGGTGGAGAAGTGACCAGGAGCAGCCCTGTGGAGAGGGACTTGGGGGTGTTGGTGGATCAGAGGCTGGACATGCCCTGGCCACGTGTGCTCACAGCCCAGAAATCCAGCTGTGTCCTGGGCTGCATCCAGAGCACTGTGGGCAGCAGATTCTCCTCCTTTNTTTTTTTTTTTTTTTGCACAGAGTATATAGGCTACTTACTTCTACCTCGAATCTTGAACTGATGGCCTGGCAAAGGCAACCAACTGAGGTATGAGAAACAAGCTTGTATGGGGAACAAACTCCTGTTCGAGCGTCATCTGATTGTACATAGTTTAAAACTTCCCTGAGAAGTATGAAGTGTTCAAAAGTCAACTTGCATATGAAGCACATAAATGCAAGGGATTATTGTGTAAAGAGAAAAAGTATTTGATACAATTGTACATAAGAGTTTTCATATATAAATATATATATATAAAAAATATATATATCTTTTACAGAGGCTATTTTAATCTCTAGTGCATGGAAAACTGAGTGAAATTTTACAATTTTGGCAATATTGTTTTCAGTATCAGGTTGCTGTTAAACTTTGTGAGAGAAATAATTCTGGTGCCTTAAATGCATAAACAGAACTTTTAAAAGCCAGACCGTTCCAAAGGGATTGTCCTCTTTTCAGTGGAAGTTGCTTCACACCATGTACACTGGGGCTGGGGCAATCCCAGGTACTGCTTGGGTGGAGAAGTGACCAGGAGCAGCCCTGTGGAGAGGGACTTGGGGGTGTTGGTGGATCAGAGGCTGGACATGCCCTGGCCACGTGTGCTCACAGCCCAGAAATCCAGCTGTGTCCTGGGCTGCATCCAGAGCACTGTGGGCAGCAGATTCTCCTCCTTTGCTCCACTCAGGTGAGACCCCACCTGGGCTTCTGCACACAGTTCTGGTGCCCTCGATATGAGTGACAAGACAAGGGGTAATGAGTTCAAACTGAAAAAGGGGAAATTTAGGTTCCCCCTCGACCAAACTGAAATTGTTCCAGTGAGGGTGGTGAGACGCTGGTGCAGGTTGCCAAAGAAGCTGCAGATGTCCCATCCCTGTAGGTGTTCAGGATGAATAGACCTCTGAGCAAACTGGACTAATGAAAGATCTCCCTGCCCATGGCAGAGGGTTGGAACAAGATCATCTTTTAAGGTCAGGACAGGCTGGATAGATGGGCTAAATCCAGCAATGTGAGATTTAACAAGTCCAAGTGCTGGGTCCTGCACTTTGGCCACAACAACCCCGTGGAGCACTACAGGCTGGGGACAGAGTGGCTGGACAGTGGCCAGGCAGAAAGGGACCTGGGGGTACTGGCAAGCCAACTGAACATGAGCCAGCAGTGTGCCTAGGTGGCCAAGAAGGCCAATGGCACCTGGCCTGGATCAGGAATGGTGTGGCCAGCACAACCAGGGAGGTCACTCTCCCCCTGTACTCAGCACTGGTGAGGCCACACCTCGAGTGCTGTGTCCAGTTCTGGGCCCCTCAGTTTAGGAAGGACATTGAGGGGCTGGAGTGTGTTCAGAGGAGGCAACAAGGCTGGTGGGGGGCTTGGAACACAAACCCTGTGAGGAACAACTGAGGGAGCTGGGGTTGTTTAGCCTGGAAAAAAGGAGAATCAGGGGTGACCTTATCACTCTCTACAACTCTCTGAAGGGTGGTTGTAGCCAGGTGGGAGTTGGGCTCTTCTCCCAGGGAACCACTGACAGAACGAGAGGACACAGCCTTAAGCTGCATCAGGGGAAGTTTAGGCTGGACGTTAGGAAAAAATTCTTCACAGAAAGTGATTGGACATTGGAATGGTCTGCCCAGGGAAGTGGTGGAGTCACCACCCCTGGACGTGTTTAAAAAAAGACTGGATCTGACACTCAGTACCATGGTTTAGATGACAAGGTGGTGTTAGGTCATAGTTTGGACTTGATCGTCTCAAAGGTCTCTTCCAACCTAGTTCATCCTGTGATTCTGTCCCTTCCAACACAAGATATTCTGTAATTCAACTGGGTTACTTAGCACAAATTTCCTTCCCCTTGGAAATTTATTGTACGTAACGCATTTAATAACAGAGATCTTCAACTGTGTCAAATTATATTTATAAAGAAAAAAAGCAGTGAGCAATTACATAGCAACCTGATATTTTCCTGTTGGTAGAAGAACTTAAATTCCATTATTTTTCAAAACTTTATAAAAATTAGTATTTGAACTGTGACTGTGTGAGACTTTAGAGTGGACCACACAGGAGGCACTAAATAACTCTGGAACAGTGCAGAGCCCCAAAACAACCAGAGGAAAAGGCTGTTTTGTCTGGGAAGAAGTTGTTACCAAAATAAATAACTTGTGCAGTAAACCAGGGGTGGTCTCATTACAGTGCACCTCAAACACATCATCGCAGGACGTGTTACCTGCCACGTGTGCTGGCACAGCACTGAGCACCACAGCCCTCACCACAGCCCCTTCCCCTCCCAAAGGGACCCAGCTCCACCTGTCTGAGGTGTGTGCAGTGATCCAGCCTTGCCCTGGTTGGAATAAATAACCTGTGCCAGTAAAGTAATGCATTTCACACCCAAAAAACACATCTGTTCTGGGGGGGTATGAAACCATAGAGCTGTTTTGACAACAAAACTGAACTGCACTCCTAAGGAGACAGCTGGATCATTAATTCATCCAATACTTTTTTTTTCCCTGCAACACAATATTACACTTTGTAGTTGAACAGCCAGACTCCCTATATGAAAATATCACCTTCAAGTGAGTTACACTGCCTTGTGTAGCAATTCTGGGCTAGTTAGAAATACACTTGTTTTATAAGGAAAACTGTGGATTCATGAATAGACTTTTAAATTGAAATGTCCCAAATGTTTTCATGTGGTCTTTTGAAGTTCATCCATTAATGGAGGGGTATAAAGAAACACCCACCTCAAACAGATCTTGGTCACCTCTGACTTCACAATGGTGTTTTTTATTTATAGAAAGGCTGCTTTCCCTTGGTGTTCGTTGGTACCTGTGGATGGAGGACTCTCAGTTCTTTCTGATTTGAGTTCTGCTAACATGAGGTTGCTATCTCTGGTGATGACTACTTTGGGGCAGGTTTATCACAGGGAGAGGGGGGTTGTTACTTTTTTCCTTAGGAGCAACTCAAATGCCAGTTCCACTGAGGCCGAGTCTTGGAATCTACCTTTGCCAGGGCTGTGGTTCAGAACAAGCAGCAGAGACAAGGGCAGAAACACTTCATGGTCACTTTAGCTCCATCACTGAGGGACCTGCCCCAGTGCTGCACCTGTGGGGTTTCAGGGAGTGGCTGCAAGCTGCCCCTTGGTTTTCTTACAAGCTGGTCCTACCCACCCTTAGCTTGAGGAGCCACCAGCTCCTGTGAAGGAAGGACCCTCAGGGTCAGGGAGAGCAGCAGCTGCCCCTGGATGAAGCCAGGCATAATTCAGCCAGTACCTGTCTGTCCCAGTCCCTGACTATTGACACGTTTGCACTTTGAGACAGGTGGCGAATTATGTTGAGTGCCAAGTTCATTCACAGCAAAGGAAATGGATGTTAGAAAATTATAAACCGAGCACAGTTTTCCCTTCACTGAAGGGAAAAGTGCTCCACAACCAACTCATGGAACCAGGGACACGGGGAAGATGGGAACTGATTCAATGGGCTCATTTTGCTGGCAGAAATGTCATCACCAGTGCGGATACAAAGCATATTTGCCACGCTAACATTGAAAATAATGTTTCTGAATAAAGTTAACTGCCTAATGTTATGACTTCCACTAAATATGTGAATTTGCTGCTTCTAAGAGGCAATGTGAAAGAGGAAGTATTACTTTTGTGTACAAATTTATTTATTTATTAGAAAATTTGGTACAATGTTGTACATTGAAAAACATGTAAGATATTGAAGTGTCTAACAAACGGCATTGAAGTGTCTTTAATAAAGGTTCATTTATAATACTACGGCTGATTTGTTGAGAGTGAGCTTTTGGGAGTTTCAGTTGAAAATTAAATAAAATTCTAATCCATTGCTATATCTCTTTTCTGTCTTTCTCTCATGAAAATGGAGATTACCTGCTAAAGTACCTGCTCTTGAAATTGGGCCGTCAGATCCTGGTGAACAGCGTGAGGCTCTGACAGCCTGGCATGTGGATGGGGTGGAATTTGGGGCTGGATTGAAAAATACAATACAGAACTCGTAAGAAATACATTTCCAGTGGCTCAGCTTGCTGTAGTATCTGGCAAGTCCCCCTATCTTGGCAGTGAGAACAGAACAGATGAGGGGTGTGTGCGTGTGTGCAAGTAAAAACAGGGCCAGGACAGCACCAGACCCAGCTGCAGTTGTGAACACCTCTGGTGTTCCGAAACCCCAACCCCACCCTGGATGGAAATTCCAGAGGCTGCTTTGGAGATAAGCCTGAAGTCCTGCTTTAACTAAAAATCTCAATTAGGTTTCTGTATATTTTTTGAAAATTAAAACTATTTCCCCCTTGAAACTATCACTTTGGATATAAAGCAGGTTGTCTGAGCATACTCAAAGTTCCTTTAACACATGTAGAAGTTAAAATTTTTTAAAATTGAGAGAGACTTTAAGAGGCTGATACCTGGTCTGAAATTTGTTATCCCACTTTATCCCAGCAATGGGCTACAATTAGTTTTTTAAAATTTTGGTAAACTTGAAATAAAACATTGTTAAACCTAAGGCAAACAGTCATAGGAAAACACACACATTTTGTCTATTTTTTTCTCTCCACAGTCCCAAAACTAAAAATGTCCCTTTCATCCATATTAGACAAACTGGTGCATGCAGAACAGCCCTGGCCACCTGCTGGGGCTCTCACCTGCCTGGTGCCATTCCCAGATTCCTTTGGCCTTCCTGCAGTGTGGAGCTGCTCCATTGGCACAGAGGAAGGCGAATCACTTGAGGTCTGTCCCCTCCCACCATTAAGTTGGCTAAAACAATTTGGCTCCTTGGTTGGGTTTTTGCTGAGTTTTGGTTGATGTTTTTTAAATTTTAATTTAAAAAAAAATAGGTGATGACAAAAACTGATGCTGCAATATTAAATAAAAACAACAAAAAATGCACCATTTGGACCCAATGACATAAAGATGATTATTTACAGCTCAAGTAATTAAATTCATCAACTGCACTGCTAACCTGCTCACTGTGTTTAAAGAGTTTTAACAGAAAATGTGATCGAATTTTGAGACAGAGTAATAAATCTCCCTCCCCACCCAGCCCCTAAAATTGGATGTGATACGTATATATATATAGAATGTCATAAAAGAGACAGCCTCAAAGTGGCAGGAAGCATAGCTACACCAAGGCATGGCAATGAGCAGCATTACCAACCAGCCAATATGGGACTTGGCTGAATTCCCCATTTTAATTGAAGATTATTTTTAAGAATTATGTCCTTTGTTCTGTATGTTTCACTTGTCTGCCAATTACTTTCTAAGTTTTGGCCTCTAAAAAGTCTTACTACTCTGTCATGGATAACAGTGTAGTAAAACATCCAGCCTGGGGTGTTGGCACTCTGTGCAGGGACTCTGGTGTCACTCATGTCCCCTGGTCAGGCCACTCACCTGGTCTGGCATTTGTTCTCCCTCTCCCCGGACGCTGAACACCTGTACATCATCCTCATGAGGGGAACAGGCTCACAGGTAAATTACAGCACCCTAGGGCAGCACATCATCCCTGGCATAGCAGCGTTGGGATGACGGGGCCTGAGCAGCCAGAGCACACGTGGTGCCACCAGGATGAGTGATGGGCACAGCTCAGTCACAGGGCCCTGTGGCACCCACCCCTCTCCCCCTGTGTGAGCAGCTTCCCCAGATCACAGCTGTGCAGGAACTCATCACCTATCACAGCCCCTTGGCTCTGCCTGCCCACACAAACACTCCCCACAGCTGAACCTCCTCAGCCAACCTGGTACTGTAAACCCAGCCCCCAGCACCGACTGCTGATAATTTTGAGTAATTCCAATAAGGTCTTTTCATCACACTCATCCCCGCACCGCTTTGGCTGCTGCAGCTTCTGTTTCCTACACGAGAACAGCACCAGAATTTTGCTCTGCCTGCCAGCAGCCCCCCAAGAGTCCACAGGATCCACCCCTACATCAGCAGAACTCTGATGTTCTCCCTGCCTTGCCCTCCCAGCCTCCCTCCCAGGCTTCAGCACTTCCATCCTCCTGCTGCTTCAGCAGCTGAGGGATGAAGACCAAAAGAAGGCAGAGCTCCACAAGCACAGCTGTAAAATAATACAAGCCTGTGCTTTTACTGGAGAAATATGAGTGTGATTAATAAAGCTGCACTGGCTCCCACACAGGAATGCTTGCTGAGCACCTGTAGGTATAAACAGGAATATAAACTTCTACAAATACAGCTAAAATCAGAAACAAATGGATTATTGTCTTTTACAAAGAGCTCTCCCAAGCCGGAATCCTTTCGGTGCTGTTGGAGGGCAGCAGACTGTAACTCTAGCAGCCCCTTCCCCTCCCCTGTTATGAGGCAGGTGCCACTGAATGATGAAAACTTGCTTTATTTCAGCCTCCCCACTCAGCCCCCAAGCCAGAGCTTTCCAAAACACTTTCCCTGCAGGAGTTCTAATAATGCCTTTCGCAGCCACCGTAATTAGCTGTTTACCCCCCAAACATTACTTCTTTGGCACAACTCTTCGCAATGACCTCAGCCACTTTCCATGCAGGGAAATTTCATGTTTGGGAAACCGGATTATGGGAGGATTTACTTTTCTCTAGCAGGGAGAGAGGCTCTCAGCCTTCGGGACAGCTGCTGCGAGGGGTGCGGGAGGAAGGCTCTGCTCCCAGCCCGACTCCTCCTCCTGCTCGCGGCTCCTTCGGCTTCTCCCCCGGCAGGAGCGGCCGGGCTGGCTCAGAGCAGCAGCTGCCGAGTGTTCTCGTATGTCCCCAGGAAGATGAAGCCTCCCAGGCTGATGGCTGCCATCCGTGGGACAACACCTGCGAACAAGCTGAAGGCAAAGGAAAGGCAGTTTGAGAGGATGAGCGGGGAGCGGATGCAGGAGCTCCGGAAAACAAAACCAAGAAAAACTCTGTCTTGCTGGTTTCTTAAATCCCACCCCACTGCTCACTGAAGGAATCTGTCTGGACCCCCCTAACACAGCACTCCCAAGGTTTGTGATTTTTAACCCCTCTCCACGCTCCTCAGGTGCAGAAGGATAAGGCAGGGAGGCCACGATGGGCCACTGGAAAGGGGAGCTCGGACAAATGCCCACAAAGAGCTGCGGACAGGTAGGAACATCCTGGCCTCCACTGCCCCCACCAACCTCTCTGTGCCAGGGGCTCCTCTTGCAGAGCCCTGCTCATTCCCACTAACACACAACAGCTGTGAGGCAGCAGAAATAATTTGTGGCACCCTTTGAGCTGCCACCCTTTTTAGGTGCCTGATCGTCATAGTTCTTCAAAATTAACAGGAAACTCGTGCAAAGCCAATTGCTTGACACATCTAAACTCACAGTTGGTTTAACAACTTCAGGACAGGCCAGTGTATCCTCCCAGAGGATTACAGGCTTCCTTTGTGGCAAGCAAGGATTAAATGTTAGGCTCGAATCTGTTTGGCATCCCACCCCCTTCCAGATCTGTCACACTCAGCCTGGCTGAGCTCCATAGGAATCCTGTCCTTGGCTTTTCCAAACACTGCACAGTCCCTGCCTAAGAGTGTGTCCACAATAGGAAATGGTGTAATTCCTGGTGAGACCTGGCTGCTCAGGAGCTCCCTGCTCCCTTCTCCTGCTGCAAAGGGAAACCTCTGGCAGTAATGAGCTCTGCTAAGGAGCCTGGAGCACACAGGCAGATGGAAACATTTTATGGCTTTACTAGACAGCAATTGGGCCTATTACAATAATGACAGCTTTAAAACAGAGTAATTTGTACAAGGCATGTATGGACAGAGCACTGATAGGGCAAATCCTAGGGAGCAGCACACAGCATCCCTCTCCTGCCGAATTAGGGAGCCTCATTACGGGAGCAGGGGCAGACATTCGTTTCCAGAACAGCCCACTCGAGACACAGCTATTACACAAACAGGGGCCCATAACTGAGTTACCCAGAAGCTGCATCCCTGGCAACCCCTATTACCAGCCATCACTTCCAAGAATCCTGGCCCTGTTTCTCCCAGTTTCCTGTTCCCACCTGCCACCTGCGGCCTCTCCAATCCACGCTTCCCCCATGGGCTCCCTTTCTGTGGGAGGGCAGAGCTGAACAGCTGCAGGGAGGTCCCGAATGCAAACAGCAAAGCTCTGTGGCAGGTCTGATCTGAACTGGTCTCTGCCTCCATCAGCAGATGAGATAAACTGGGTTTATTTCTGCTGGCCCCATCAGAAAGCGCTCTGGTGGGCAGAGCTCTGCTGTCTGGTTGGATTTGCTCTCTGTTTGATTTCACCTGGCACTCTGCCACTCACAGGAGACTGACAGCACGCCTGCAGTTACCCTTTGGGTCATCAAATCATTCAGGCTGGGAAAAGACAAGCCCAAAATACTCCCAAGCCCACCACTAACCCATGTCCCCGAGCACCACAGTTACACACTTTCTGAACACTTCCAGAGACGCTGATTCTACCGCTTCCCTGGGAGAGAGGGTAAGGCAATGCAGGGCCTGGACACAGCACAGAGGGGCCAGTGCTGGAAAAAGCAGGGACCTCGGGCAGGCAGGGACCAAGCAGGGACGCAAGGGGTGAGCAGGATGAGCAGGGAAAGGACGCCGAGCAGGGCCAGCAAAGGCCGGGCAGGAGAGGGAGGACAGAGCCTGGGCCCAGCCGCAAGGCCAGGTACGGGGCTCAGGGCGGCCTCGGGCAGCCGATAAATGGTGCACAAAGACCTTCAGCGAGCAGTTTATAATGGCTTTTGTAGCCCACAGCTCCTCCCATGGTTTGCTCGTTAGTGGAAGATTAGTGGGTAGTCTCGGGAGTCTCCCCCCGAAGCAGGGTTATCTCACCGCTGCTCGGGGTGTAACTTGCACCCAGCCTTTCTTTCTCGCCCTGCGTGGCTGCCAGGCCAATTCCCCCACAGACAGGACCCTTCTCTATTCCCCACTGCACCCAGCCTTTCTTTCTCGCCCTGCGTGGCTGCCAGGCCAATTCCCCCACAGACAGGACCCTTCTCTATTCCCCATAAAGAATTCTCTCTGCTCTCATCCCCTTGAGGGGGTTACCCAGCAACAGAGGTTTTCTCTGTGCATGTGCTGTTACTGCTGAGGCATGTGCCCTTCTGGTACTTTTCCACTGAAATCGAGAATCATAACCCACGCTTCAACAAATAAAACTAAACTATGTCGAGGGGTTATTATTTCAAAATTAAATTGGCACCTCACACGTGCCAATTCCACTCCAACCAGGCAGCTCATGGGAGGAACAGGACACCTGGTGCAAAACCACCAGCTCCATCCCCAGCTCCACACCGGCCACCTCACCAGCATCACCACTCCAATAACCCTCGTGTTTCTCACCAGTGAGTTATGAAGCCCCATCCATGGCTTTCAAACACCACCATCTCCTTGTGTGAAAAGCTGTCAGACAAGATGCAAACTCCCTTTCCTATGTGAATAACTCCTCTACCCTGCTGGCAAGAGCAAAGAGGTGCACAGACCCATTCACCCCATCCCCATCCTAACCCCTGCACAGTCCTGGCTCTCCCTGGACAGAAAGGGATGTGGAATTTCTTGGCGTGAAGCAGAGGGATTTACTAGGTGCAGACCAGGAAGCTGAGCCCTGTGCTCTGGTTTTAATAAGGTGGCAATAAGCAATGCGTCTTTCTGCCCTCAGAATTCCTCCTCTTCAAGTATGAGATTTATTAGAGGAGCCATAAATCATGTCATGTTGTAACTGGCCAAAAAAGCCCGACATTTTTATTGGTTTTGATTAATAGATTTATAATTGGCAGCAGGCATGGCAGCCTCTGCGTTTATTTTTCCCAAGACTTTCTTCCTTTTCCTCGCAGCTGACGCAGCTTGGCCTCCTTTGCATGTTACTTTTTCTCCAGATCTCTTATTGTTTTGATTTCAACTGAATTGTGTTCCCTTTGGTCCCAGTCCACTGGTGCTATCTTTGGGCAGAGTTTAATTCTGGGTTGTTTGGAAAAGGGCATTGCTGAAACACCCTGAAAAGAACACAAACATACATTTTTACTTTCTGCTGTTGGCTGGGGGGTGGGGGAGGTTTCCTCAGTCAAATCCATGCCTCTTCACACCCTTCAGAGCTCAACTTCCACCAGCAGCAGACATGGCCTCACTTCTCCCAGTCCCTTTCAAAACATGCCTTAGAGTCCACCAAGCCCTGTAGGACCTAAAACTCATCCACTGCCACATCACCTCGTCCCCTCTGAGAGGCAAACCTGACACAGCCCATCCCTGAGTCCTGCCGAGGGGCACAGCTGGACGCCTTCCTGGAATCAGTGTTCAGGAACTTCCTGCAATTTGTTTTGAATTATTTCCCACATGTGTAGAAAGAGGGTTGAACTTTTATTAGCTGGGCAAGCAGAGATCAGATGTTCAGAGAAAGCTGTCCCCTGCAAAGCTGCGTTGTGCACAGTGCTCCGGGCAACAAAGGTTAAAGCAGTGCCCTGAAAGAGTGAGAGAGTTAAAAACTGAGGGAAAACTACAGGGGAAAGCCCCAAGCTTCCAAAACTCCTCCATTTCTATTCCAAAGGCAGGTGAGACATGGGCCTTACTGAAGGAAGCACAGGCTGAACTTCATGGACTGGAGAAGTTATACATATTTTCACTTTCAGAGGCCAACTACTGGTATAAGACATGCACTCAAAGAGGACAATGTGCTGTAAGTGAAAATCAATAATAATTCTGACACCTCAAAATGTTCTAGAAACACTAGCAGAAGGCTCTGTGTTCCCACATTGCTCCAAGGTCAGGAGAGCAATTCCCTGTCTCAGGACTGGACAAAGGGAGGCACTAAAGAGACTGGATGGACATCACCCCAGACTTCCACAGCTGGTCAGAGGAAAGCCCAGAACTTTTCTACACTCTGGCTACAGCAGGAAAGCCCTGAAGAGATGCTCTGTGGCTGCTGAGACCTACTCTTTGTGCTCAGGCCTGGCTCAGAAAACGTGCACATTTATGGGTTCCACACTGCAAAAATCTGGGGAAATGTGCTGAAGGCCAGACCTAACAGGAGATTCAAAGCACGTGACTCCCTCCCTCTGCTTCAGCTTGTCCCCACTGCTGGCACCACACTAGCATTGCCTTCTCAACAAGAACTGGAAACTGAAAGGAACAGAGGAGACCTTGCTAGTGCTTTCAAA
The DNA here is from genome assembly GCA_013400955.1 of Drymodes brunneopygia. Classification (NCBI taxonomy): domain Eukaryota; kingdom Metazoa; phylum Chordata; class Aves; order Passeriformes; family Petroicidae; genus Drymodes; species Drymodes brunneopygia. Next base: position 402,289 of record VZTZ01048613.1, on the reverse strand, counting down.
TATGCAAGAAATTGCCAGGAGAAGGAAAAACTGTCCATAAGGGGCGTGTGGGTCCTATGCTGGCCTTCCCTGGCACCTCAGGAGAAGGGATTCTCACCCCTCAAATGAAACTGCTGCCTTCACTGCCATGAGATGTGCCTGAATTTAAGTAGATACAAATTACAAACGCACACATTCACAGGGAAAGGTCCATCATGAGTTATTAACACAAAGCCACCCTCTGACACCTGGAGCTGGGCTTAGAGGTTGGATATACTCCCAACAATGCCCCTTTTCTGTGCTCTACCCTGGACACAGCCCCCAGCCAGGGCTAAGGTGAGGACACTCAACCTCCCTGAGGGACTTTTCGTGGCTACCCGGCTGCTGCTGCCTGTCCAGGTGTACAGCAATCAAAAGGCTTTTCTGTATGCCAGTATTTAAATACAAACAGATCCTATCCCATCCTCTCACACCCCCTAACACACAGACACACAACCCCTGAGGTGCAGCACGTCCTTACCCTGACAGGCCTTGTGTCCTCCAGATGCCACCAAGGGCAGCCAGAACATTCCCGCTGGCGTTGCTGGAACCAGCCTGCACCACAGAGAGACAGAGATTGGAAAGTGTTGGCAGAGGTGGAGTTATTTACTGAGCTCCTGTCCCTGGTTAGTGCTACATGACAGGAATTACAGACATCCTAATGACCTCCTTATCCCAGGCACATGCAAAAGCTCCTCGTCTCCAGGAATTAAAAAAAAGGGCAGAAAGTGAAACACAGGCACAGAAGAACAAAATAATCAAGGTCACAGAGTTGGTTAGGTCAGAACTGGGCACCCAGTCCCTTCTGCATTATACTCAGCTCTACATCCAGCAGCTGATATTGCAGTAAGACCTTAATAAAAACACTCTCAAAGCACCAACAAGTGACTTTGCTGCTACTTTAGATTTAAAAGAACCAAAAAAAACCCTGAGGAGTGTATTGCATGTGAAAATTGCCTGGAGTGCAAAACAGAGGACAAGCAGCAGGACTAGAGACAATTAAATTCCATGTGTGACCTAGTTAATGTGAGATGACTAACATAAACTGAACACCCAGAACACCCCAAAGCATCCTCATTTCTTTACCTGGTTGCTCAGGAGAGAGGCAGAGATAAATGAACCCAGTTCTTACAGATTTATCACTATCCAAAGACAAAGAGGCTACAGCAGGTACAACCCAGCAATGACAGATAACACAGCAGCATGGTGAGTGCAGATGTGACTCAGCTGGGGAGGTGCATGTTAGCAACAACAAACACCCCAAATTGAAAGATGTGAGCAACAGGGTAAAAAACACTCACACAAACTTCAGAGTGCCCATCCTTCACCAACACAACAGCTCTTTTCAGGGCTGGGGAAGGATTTAGGAACATCCACCTGCTGAGGGTTCTTAGCTCTGTGGCTCTCAGCTCTGCCCTGGGTCAGTGAGATGATGATGCGAATACCAGACTCACTAGCAATTTCTAAACTTACTAAACTTACGGATCTTATAAGCAGTCTTCCTTCTTCCCTGGCTGGCCGATGCAGGCCATCACAATCTCTATAATTTAAAATTTTATGACAGAAAATCCAGTACCAAGCCCTCCTCAGAAAAGATATACACACACTCTGAATTATCAGAACAGGAGAATAAACCCCTGATGGGCAGTTTAACTTTGGGTGTCTGACTCTGCGAGGCTTTTCTCCTAAAGACACTGCAGGAGACTCTGGAAGCTGAGCACAAGCCCAAGTCTGTTTCAGACAGCTCCTTTGGGAAAGGACCAGAGAAGCATTCAAGGAAAGGAACACAACAATTTCATTAGTTCTGCATGCAGTGCCTGTTCACATCTACTCCTGCCTTCGAGGACAAGAGCAGAAATGATTATTAATAGGTGCTGGATTTCATTCTGTAACGACCCTACAGAAACCCTGGAATACCCAGGCCATTCACCAGCCTGTCTGGTGGCCTCCTTCCCTCTTACCTTTGCCAACATAATTCTTGTCTTTGCTACATCGAGAGGTGTGGTGACTGCAGCTGCAATTCCACCTGAGAAAATTAAAATACCAAGCACAAGTGAGACATTGTTGTGTGAATATGAATGCCACACTGCCTATAATTCCCAGGGCTGTGGTCAACACTGCTCTGTTATTAATGCCTACAGCACGTTCCCTCACGTCAGAGCCCAGGTACGTCTGTCCAAGGTCAGTACACAGAGTGTTTTGTTACTGTGTGTTGACTTTAGAAAACAGCTCTCTGCTGGTTAACTGTAAATCCAAACATCCCCAGGGACCTTACTGTCTTTTTGTTCTGGACTCTGGACATATATGAACATATGAAGGTTGTAAGGATAATGGATTCCACTTCCAACATCTACAGCAAGTTTGGAAGGGAGAAACTGCTTACTCATTTGCAGAGATGGGAAAATGCATCAGTCACGCTGTGTTCTGCCTAGAGAATTAAAGTCTGACCATTTAAATGCTAGAAGGATAGAAACATGCTCTGTATCTGAAACACATATGCTTGGGCTAGATACGCACACAGACTGGACCTGGGACTGTTTCAAGGAAAAAAGACAAGTCAGTGTTTGGGATGGAGCTCAGCTCCAACAGATTAAATCAGCTTCACTTTGGATAACAACAATGTGAATCTGCCCAAGGGTCTTAGGAAATTGTCAGAAGTCTGCTCCCACAAGTGCCATCTTACCCTCAGAGGCATTTTTATTCTCTACTCTCTCCTGAACTTCACCCTTGGAGTTCATTATAGTCACTTACCCCAGCCAGCTCAGCTATGACTTTCCTCCTGAAAGCCAGAAATCTTCAGCTTATCCATCTGCATGCCTCACCCCCAAACATGTGTGTGTCTGGCTCTGTATTTTAATCCTGTGACCACAGCCTGGCCTCTTGTGCTATCTAGGGACCAGCTTTGCTGCTTTTCCTCCCAGGATTTTATTCCTTTTGCCTTATTTCCCCATCCTAAAATCAATTCTAATCTTTCCCTCATCTGTTCAAAATATTTCAAGAGAGTAACTCATCCTGTGGAAGAGCCAAAGTGAAGGAAACTTCCAAAATGCAGGAGCAGCAGTAAATGAAGAATGAAAGGGGAAGAAAGGGGGGAGAAAAGAGAGCAAGAGACTTGTTCTGAAATCTTTCTTTTTCCTCCTAATTTTGTTTTTTCTCTGGAGCTTGTAAAAATCCTGTATCTGCTACAGCCGGGAACAAAGTGACTCCAAAGACTGAAGCTTACACAGTACCCAGGGAATAAGCTAAAAATAACCTATTTTCTGTTCCAAGTTTTATGGAATGTAGAAAAATTGATCTCTCTTTTCTTGGGATGGGAGAAAGGAAAAAGCGTTTCTTCTAAAATCTGTAAAGTAATGAAAAAAACCATTTTCTCTGCTGGCTTGTGTTTTTACCTGCATCTCTCTCTCTTAACCACCTTAACTTGAACATATTAAACCCCTGTTTTACGACAGAGGAGGCTGGGCCAGCTGGCACTGCACTTGATTTCTTGCAGTTAATTAAGGAATTATGTCCCATGACAGTTCAGGAGATGCAGTAAGGCACATGTGCAGTCCCCTGGATCTCAAACAAGAATAGCAGAGAAGCTGAGTTAGTGAACAGCCCAAAAAGCCTGGTTTTAGGAGCAGCTTCCACTCCCATGAGGTTGGCCCATGTGGTTCACTGTGCCGGAAGCTTTCTAGCAGTGATACCTCACTAAAAAGCAGAAAAATGGGCTGTATTCAAGAAGTCAAAGCAGAAACTATGAGCAAGTTAAACTAAATTCCAGTCCGTTCTTGGACCTTCTTTAAGGTCAGAAAATCTTTTTATTGTGAGCCAGTTTTTGCGTAAGTGACCAAAAGGCTTTGAGAGAATGGTCTGGATAGAAACTTTGGTACTCATGTCAGCAATGTATTTTTAGAATGGTAAAAATAATCTCCATGGAAAATAGTGGCTTTACAAGTCTGGATGTAGAAGCCCTTCCTTTGCCCACAGACCAAGCTAAAATTAAACAGTGAACCACATGGCTGTCAGGCCTGTACCAAGCAAAAGAATCTCAAAGCATCACCCAGCTCTGATGGCAACACTTTAGTCAGACTAACTTATGCCCCTTATCAGATCCCTATAAATTTTTTAATGCATTTATTCCTGAGAGTTTCTTATTGGCAGCAGCTTCAGTCTTGGCTGATAGAGTGGTTAGAACAAACACAATTTATCCTGACACGGTGTTCCCAAATTCTTATCTGAAAAGTTTAATCAAGGCTGATTGGTTTTCATTTTTTCCCCAGCTGACATCTGGATCTTCCCTACTCTTTCATTATTAACATTTCAATGTTTCTTTTTCCATCACTGGGAAGTATTTGGTACAGATTTACCAATCAGTTCAGAATGGCAACACTAACAATAAAATGCTTCATAAGCACAACAAGCAGCAGGATAGCGGCTAAATTAAAAGCAAGTTTGTATATGCTTGACAAAAACATAAGATTAAAGCTAGCATTTGTTGGTGACTGCTTTTTATTGAAGGCAGAGAGTCTGACAAAATGAGTGTTCTCCAGCCTTAACTCTACACGTCCAAGATAATTTTAGGGTGACTTCTTAAAGCTTCGTACACAGGTATCCAGGAATAGGATAAAGGAACTTAAAACGTGACTGCTTCCAATCACCAGATTGATAGAACAGACACAAACTGTTAAAGTTGGTCTATTCATTGAAAATAGGAGGGTTGTGCACTGCACCAATACACAATAGGGTCCAACAGATCTTTGAATCACTTATTTATTTAATAATCATTCAATTCCTGCTGTCACTGAACTCACCAAGAGCTGTCACATGAGGCTGGAGTCTGCTCCACTAATCAGCAACCAGGAAAAGCATCAGAGTATCAGGTGGACAACACAGGCCCTGACACATCAAGCCTCCCACTCCTAAATCATCCTGGTTTCTCTGCAGAGTTGATGGAGAAAAAGGCATCTTTGCTGGCAGTCTGTGTCCAGGCTCACTCACCACCTCACTCTTGGAGAAGGCTCCTTTCTCCCTTGCCCTAGACAGATCTGGGGATGACCTGGACTCAGCAAGTTGCATCAAGATGGATTTTCACATGGGAGAAGGCTCTTGGCTCGTTAATACTTCGAACAGAGTGACAAATTCCTCTATTGGGAAAATAAACCTTCACACAGCGGTGGAAAATTCATCAACCATCTCCCATGAAGTTACAATGGTCAACTGTATATTCACACATCAGCTGAGCAGCCAAACTTTACCAAGTCAGGGTGTTAAATGGAAAATCCCCCTCCTACTCACACCTTCCCAGTGACCAGTCCTTGGTGGAAGTGCTGGTGACAGACATTTGCAGAGAATGATTTACCTTTATTTGGCAATAAGAATAAAAAGACTTGAAGACTTAAAATATTCCCCTAGGTTGCTGCTGGTATTTTCTACCATTTTAGCTGTCATACACAAATAAAAGCATCAGAACAGAGTGAAATACTTCACCTGGGAATAATACATAACCTTAGGTCCTTGCAGCCTGTAGAATTTACTGCTACAGGAAAATGCTTCACAAGTACTTAGACAATCCCCAAATAAGACCCTATGAAGGGAGGAAGAGAAGTTCTCCTTCCGTTTTGGCATCTTGCTTTTCTGTACCATTTTAACTTCTCCTCACCTTTTCTAAAGGGTCCAGAGAATCCTTCTGGCCATTACTGGGGTTCTCCCTGATTCTGAGTTCCTGTCATATGGCCAGACCCCTGCTCTCTCTTCTGCAACACCAGCCCTGTTCTGTAGATCAAGCCCATTTCAAGAGACAGGAAATTTGTTCCTTGTTGGAATTAGCCTATCTTAGGAAAAAAAAAATATTCTAGTCAAACTGTACTATTGGCTTTCTTCATTATTATTTTCTATACTGACACCTGGAGGTTACCCAGGACCTCATTTTTTGTTAATAAACAGGGGTTTTTTTTCACTTTCATCCCTGGTATGCATTTCTCTCATTGGCAAAAAGGGATTATTGGAGACTTTCTCTTTAGAGGAAACATTCATTCCAGGGTGTTGTCTCCTGAAATTTATCTCAAAACTGAGACACAGGTTGAAAAACTGAGTGGCTCAGGTCCAGCACTAAACCTCATAGCATCCTCTTACACTGACTGATTTCCAAGCTCACAAATGGTCTTTTACAGAACTCTTCAATCAATAAATTCTTATTTAAACTTTTATTTTTTTGATACCATGTTAAATTTTTTTAACAGGAAGTTTATGCTGGTCCTTTATCAGTGTGGGAACAGCACCTGCCTATAGTAGAGCAAAGTGATCTGAGAACCTCTTTGGATTTCAGCAGAAATACCAAGACAAAGCACTGCTCCCTCCAGAGATTTAACCAATTCAGGGTTAGGAGCATGGTCCAAGCAGACTCTGCAGGGAAATCTTGAGAACTACTCAAAAATTTATTCAGAGCTATAGAGTTAAAGAGGCTTTTAGACACAGAGTGTAATCATGTCAGAGCTGATTAGATCAAAACAAAAGTGATGGGAAATCCTCCCTGATAATGTGCAAAAAGCCCTTGTTAGTGCATTATGACTCACTGGACCTGCACCTCCATTCTTGGTGACTTTGTCACCACAGAGCATTAATTATTAATGTTAAGCCACACTTTTTCTCATGGCAGTGAGAAAGAAGGCATCTTAAGGGGGGCAATTTTCAGTTGCATTGAATGGACATTCAAGTCCTTTGACAAGCTGGGGATCCCCTCCTCACTCCAGGGCAGGACTTTTCTTTTCCAATAGCTAATAGCCAATGGCAGGATTTCCTTGCCACTGCCCTCCACTTGCATGGAGAACACAGGAAACCCACTCAGCAGCTCTCCTGGGACAGCCTGCCTTGGTACACTGCAGGGCTGGGGTGCTCCAGCTAGGCAGTCTAAGTCCAGAGGAGACTTGAGCATGGGGTGGGGATTACAGAATCATGCCTGTATGGGGACATGCTCCCCTCCTCTGCCTCCATGCCCTGCCCCGATCTGGGCTGGTGTCCAAACAGTTCACACAGGAGGCAAGGCTTGGTTCAAACAAAACCTCAGGCTTAAAATCTCATTTAGATCTACCCTTGGGTTCTTCCCCACCAGCTGCTCACGTATCACCTTTTCCCACTCTGCAAATGCTCCAAACATCTCTGTTAAGATACCAGTGTTGATGAAAAAGCTGGACAAGGCCTTGAGGGATTAAATTATTAACAGATGAGTCAGGATTCCAAATCTCTAATATTTATGTTCATGCCTATTACATTTCCATAAAAAGCCCATGGATCACAAACATCCATCTTACATATGAGGGCTCAACACGGCAGCATTGGGCCTCTCACAGCACTTTGGCTGAAACTGCTGCCATTTCACAGGCACTGGGGATGGAATTCAACAGATTGTTGCTCTTGGTTCTGTCTTCACCAAATAGTTATAACCAGCTCATACAGACACACATGTGCGTGTGTGCCATAAAGGGAAGCTAAACAGGACTTTTCTTTCAGTTGCTTTCAGCTTATTACCCTGCCCCTCAGGACCTCTAACATATTTTTAGAAAGTATCGAATTCAAGCAAAGAACACAGGAGAAAAGCCTGTCTGTGTGATTTCACCATCCCACCACCACCATGGTGGCATTTGACAGCATATCTGTGTGCAAAGGTTGTTTTGTGGATAACATTCTCCTTTTACAGTTTATAACACAATGATTTTAAATCACTTTTGTGCACATAATCCATCTTGTTTTATTCACAGGGTACTGGTGAGGTTTTATTTTTTTTGTTTTGGGATGGAAAGAAAGGGATAAAGAGTTTGGTCAGCCTTTTCTTCCCTCATCTGAAGCTATATGTAGGTAGTTAATAATTTCTAACTCTGGAATCCAGAGTTCATTGTTCAGAATGCAGGAAATTATTTTTCCACTGCCTCCCCTCAGCAATAAGGCTAAATATTTTCAATATTTTGAAATAGAATGGATGCAGTACCAGAATAGATCAATATCAGAGCCAGCTTGTTACATATCTCAGAGGGAGACAATGGAGACAGGGGGGAAAGTTCTGATTCAAAAAGAGCTCAACCTCCTGAGCTTTGGAGCATGTCCTCAAAGGACACTGAGAAAGGAAGATTACAGCAGTGCTGGTGAAAAGGAAAGAATAGGGAGACAAAGCACAGAGAAGGAAAACCAGGCTGGAGGAAGGATAACCCAGAGAATCTTTGTCTTCACCAATTACAACACATCAACAAAGTAAGACTCCAGCTCTGCAAAGATTTGTGCTTGGGGAATAGAGCCTAGGAAGGCAACCAGACTGAAGTGTCTCATCTACCACCACATGGACCTGAAGTCTCTGTGCTGCTCCAGGACTTGGTGTCTCCTCCAACACCAAGTGCTGGTGTCCCCTGTGTGTGCCAAAGGACAGTGAGCACATGTCCATGCATAGCTGTGCCTCTGGAGGCTCCTTTTGCAAGATTCCTGCTAGAAAAGGAGCAGACCCTGCTGAACCTCCATTAAATAGTACAACGGGTCACAATCAGGACATACAGAGAAGGAATTGAAGGCACTGGGCTAAATTTCCAACTGAGGCACCAAATTTGACCTCAGGAAATTACTTTGCAAGGCCTTGGGTAAATCAGATAACCCTTCCAGATCTCTGAACATGCCTGAACACAGTTTTTGTATCACTCTAACTGTAAAGAAATCAACAGTGGTAAATTAATGATCCCCATCACACCTGCAGACATAGAGATTGCATTTTAAAGCATTTTTAGTCTGTTAGCTTGATTTGTTTCAAAACAAAAATGAACAATCTGCTTCATTCTCTCTTTTTTTTTTTGCACTGATTGATGGAGTCAGTGTAAAATCCAACAGCAGGATCTTAGGCAGAATAAAACTCCCTTCCCATCAACATAAACAGAAAGAATACAGCTGGACAAGACCACAAGAGGTCACCTAAAATATTCCCTCAGCCCCAGAATGGAATCAGTTCTACCTAAACCATTCCCTCACTGCTCACATACCCAATCTGCTTAACTCTGTGCAGCTCCAGCCACGCTGCCTCCCCTCAGCTGTGCAGTTTCAGTGCCCTTCAAAATGAAGCCTCAGTCTCTGCTGGAATTCTGCTGCTATTAATACTCCATTTCCCCTAACAGAACTTATTTTTAAAAAATTACATACAATGTAATGGCTCTGATTTTGTAAGCTATCAAAGAACAAGCTTTGCTTTTGATAATCTCTATTTCAAGAAATGTTATAATTTCTCTTTAAACAGGATTTATTTTTTCCACATATTCTGTTACTGCTTTGGAATCTCAAAATGTATTTTAGCTCCTTGGGGAAAAAGCTCTGGCTATCCATCCCTTTACTATTAATCTGTTTTTGCTATTAAGACAGTTGAATCTCTCCTCCCTCAAACTTGTCAGCTATACTGATGAGTCATTAATTGATTTTTTTCCCCCCTCTTTTTGTTTTTTTGGAAACAAGTACAGTAGGCTAAAATCAAGCAAGAAGCCTACTGAAGAATTCAATTAACTTCTGGCTCGTTTGGTGATAAATAGTGCAGTATTGTATTCTGCCACTCTTTATTCTTGTTGTAGTGTCTGGAGATTGCCCAGATGTTTCATCCTCTGGGGTTTTTTTGCTGCGGAAGGCTTTTGCCTCCAGGCTGAGCAGTGCTGGCCCTCTGCTCTCCTGCCTCCAGTTAATCTACGTGGCTGTCAGAGCTGTCACAGGAATGGTGAATCACGGCATCTGCAATCACTTCAGCCCCTGGGGAAGTGCTCAGAGCAAACAGCTGCACAAACCCCCACCCAAACTAAGTTTCTCCTGGATGAGGATTGTACAAATCAACTTTGAAATAATCACAAAGCCTGACTGACAGGCCCACAGTTTTTAAATAACAGAAATTTGTCAAAAACAAATTGGTTGTCTTTCAAACAGACACCCTGGTTGAGTCTTTTTTTCTTTTTCTTCTCTTTCCTTTGCTGACTTTTCTATTTCCAAACAACAACTGGATCCGTTTTCTTCTAAACAAACTTGAATTACAAAGGAATGTTGTTCTGCTATACTTAATAGATTTGCACATTTTTCCCTTTCTTCTTTAGTCTTTCCCAGTATAACATATAATCCTTTGCACCTGCAAAAGCTCCACAGACTGCTGACTGCCAAGAATCCACCACGTGACCCTGCTTCCATGACCAGAGATCCTGTGTTTAAAGAGAAAGGAAAATAAAAAGTTATTAAATGTTTGAATCTATCTGATCCCCATGTGAGTTAACTCTGAGGATGGGAACTTAAGTGAAAAGCTATTTTTGTGGCATTTTTGAGTGATGTAATAAGTGATTTTTCCCAAGGAACTTGTGTACTTGAACAAGCAGATGGAGTGAGAAAGACGTCTGGAACTGAGGAAGGCTTGAAGCAAATTGCTTTCAGGGAATTCATATGTATGTATTTAAGCCTGTGGCCATGCAACTTTGCAAATATTTTGTGAACTTATTTTCTTTTTGGCAGATAAAACAGCACAAAGCAAAACACTGAGCGAGAGGGCGGCATGCAAGAACCGATACCAGCTCAGCCCAGATGTACCCAAGGCTCCCATTTAAAATGAACAGCCCCCACTAACACGAGACACAAGTCCTATTTGCTCCCCTATATTTCTTAAACCAACCCTTCCCCTCATGCCCCCCAAAAAACCCCATCATTGAGAAATTACTCTTATCACTCCCATTATATCCCAAAGCAGGTGTGTCTCGGATTTCACTTGGTGTCATTAGGGACCACACACCCTCCTCTCATCCATTAACTCACAGCAGCATTTAAACACACACATTCAAAGCCCCAACAAGAACAGTGCCTTCCAAAAGCACCTCTCAAGTCACGTCACACAGTTTGATGAGCCCAGTCAGTATCAGCAGTGAAGGCAGTGTCCGCTGGGAGGGGTTTACTGTGGCAGCTCCAGTGACTGTGCTCTCTCCTCCATCACCCCTTTCCCATCTCCTGAAACACCTCACACTGGAAGCTCTCAGGAGGAGAAGTTTCTGGTTTATGATGTGAGGATCAGTACTGAGCAAAAAGGGATGGGATCCATGGCCCTTCTGAGACCCACTGCAGAGAAATCAGCAATTTTCTTTTATAGCTGTGGCATTCTCCTTTTTAAAGTCGTATTACTTCTGTACTATAAAACTTCCTTAAAAGCAACTGGATAGCAGTGCTAGGCTGAGATTATTGCTCTTTGGGCTCCTGGTCTGCAGTACAGCCACTTTCCACTGGAGCAGAAGAACTCTTCTCTTGTTTGCTGACTCTTCATTTAACATGCTGTCCTCGTGACTCGCTTCTTTCCAACTTGGCTGGTGGTTGTATTTCAGTTGAATGTTTTAAAAATCAAACTGTTCAAGCAACAATGGCCAGCCACAATGTTGTTTGGTACCCTGCCACAGCTAAATAGCTGCAGCTCTGCTGTACAAGAGCACTAAAGGGGTTCCAGCCTCTCTAATGCTAGCCATTCTTTCCCTGGTGTTTTTGGTATGGGCTGCTATTCTGCCGTCACCCACAGCAGAAACTGATTTTCATCTCATAAATAAATAAATAGAGATTCATAATTCTTCGAAACCATAATATGCTTTTCTGGAATAACTTACACTCTTTGGACACACAGTTCTCTTGCAACTCACTCCTGATGGAAGAAGGACACACTCCCTTAGACAAACGACCTTCCAGAGTATCTGGGTGCTGTCAAAGCATAAATCCCACCTTCACCACCCATCTGCAAAACACTTGAGGTGCTTAAGAAACCTTGAATTCAAAGTCAGGGTTGAGATACTGAGCTGCTGGAGCCACAGCTTTCTTTTGATAAAAACAGAATTACTGTATTATTTCGTTAAACGTTCTCCAAACATCTGTACGTCTACAGCTAAACCCAAGAACTCAGAACAGTTACTGCTGCCTTGTAAAAATGCACTGTGGAAGAGCTGCTGGAGGACTGAGAGGAAAACCAGCCCATTAATGCAGACATCCATGGCTTTGCCAGAAGCCCAGCCTATTCTCAGTCGTGATGGGGTTTCATGTTAATGTCATTGTCCGAAGAAGAAGGAAAAGGTCATTCTGGTTTCTTGGCATGTAGCTCTAAAATCTAGTTTCTGATACAGCCTGGCTTCCCAGCGCAGCTCTGCACAAAGAGCCTCTGCCAAGCAAGGCGAACGGTGATGAATTCCCATCCATTATGCCTGCAAATTGACAACAGGTATTTGCAACAGTCATGCAATACGGAAAATGGTTTAAAAGGGTGGAGCCAGGAACAGTTCAATTAAATTAGGGGAAAGGAGAATTGAGGCTGGAGAACAGGAAGCAAATTCCCCAACAGTGAGGTCTACTGAACCACGGAGCCAGCCTCCCCAGGGAGGAGAGGAAAGCCCTCTCCTTTGAGTCATTTAAAAATAGATTGGAGAGGCACTCAAGACTGCACTGTGGGGAATAATCCTGCGCTGGCAAGGGCAGGATGAGATGACTTCATGTGTTTCTTTCCATCTCCAATTTCGGTGATTCACCCAGAGCTCCAAACCTGACCATGCAGACGAGCAAGAGGGAAGCGGGGCACGAGGACACGATCCTGGAGGAAGCCAAGAGGAACAAGTGTCACAGGGCCAAGAGGACCGGCAGGACTCCGGTCCAAATTCTTCTAACCACATGATGCTGTGGGCCAGGGATGATGTGTTGGAGGTCACACATGTTTTCTCTCACAGCCCATGGACCAAATAATTGACAGGGCTTTGTGGTAAGTCAGGCCTGTAAGTTCTTCAGAAACACTCACCCTTTGAGCAGGTTTTAATACCATTAAGACAGGGCAAAGCACAGAAGCTGTTGGAGGTTTGTAGATTACTATCAAACCAGGGCCTTTGCCTGGAAGGAAACATAGGATCCATATACATATCTCCCCAAACACTGACTTGGAACAAAACTGTTGATTATTGCAGTGATTCAGTGCTTAGAGCACACTAGATTCTGCACAGAAGCAGAAGAGCCTTCCACTTGGGGATTATGGTGAGAGCTCAGGTCAGGCAGAGCTCAGAGCCCAAGGGACACAGCTCAAAGGCTCCAAAAAAGGGCAGCAGTGCCCATGTGATGCGTGCAGAAGCCCCAACAACACTGCTCTCTCTCCACATGCTCTTGCAACATGAAAAATTGCGAGCAACATGACTGCAGCAGCTGGCTCAGCCTGGGTTCCCCACCACCATCACCAAAAAGGCTTCTACCTGCTCACACTGTGCTGCTGCTGCAGAGGGCTGCAGGGGATAACCTGACTTTTCCAGGGCAATACCCATTCCCACCAGCATTCACATCCTAGGAAAGCAAAATGACAAGGAGCACATTACATGAAAGCGGCCGCCATGCCAAGCCTGTGTCATGTGTGTTCTATTAAGCTGAAGGCTGAATAGAAGACTTTGTTTTCCACTTCAAAGGACCCCATCCCAATCTCTCTCTCTCTTCCCTTATGAATAACAAATTGGAAATAAATCTTCTGGCTGAAGTGCATGGAAACTCATACAGTTGGGGCCCTCTGCAGCTTCCCAGCTCAATCACATGGTAATTTTTTTTGTAAACACTTTTCTGTGATATGTATGTAAATCTGGCTGTGCATTGCTGCACCATGTAAAGCAATACAGCGGGTGTGGCCTCAGGGGATGGGACACAGCAGGAAGCCTGGCTGCATATTTCCAATTATTCACAGGGATAATGTTCACAGAGAAGGGTCAAGTTTTATACATGGGCAGTGCCCTACTTTTCTTCCTAGAGATCCCATTTCATATTGCTCCATAGGCCAGTGTCCCCTAATTCTCACCACAAATGTTATTTAGCTCTTTTGATATTGAGGAAAAAAGGACACCCCATTTTCTTGGGCAGAGGGAGCATTGAAAGAGTCACTTTCAGGATATACCTAAGGCCCTTCAATCTAAAAACAAACAAAAAAGGAAAATTTTCCACTACCACTGCTTTTAAATACTGGGGGAAAGTATTTGGTGCCCACAAACATGGACTCCTCAGTGCTGAGGACACCTGGCCTCCAGATGGCAAATAACCTTTGACCAGTGCACACAACTCTTACCTGTGCATGCCTGTCACCTTTGCCACACATTTGCAGTAAAAGTTTGTGGCAAAAATCAGCTGTCAGCTTTGTGTTCTCAATGCAGCCAGGTCATGCTCTATATTCAGGACATCTAAGCTTTGGTAATCCAGGAAAATGCAGTACTCACACCTCTCTCAAAGCAGATGACCAGCCCAACACTGCCAATGCTGCAGGAAGCATTGCACAGAATGAGACACCTCTGCCTTGGCCTTGCTGTTCTTCAAGCCAGCAGAACTCATGGCATGCACTACATTTGAGGCCTGCAGCTGAATAAATATTACAATTCACCGCAATGATAAGCATCTCTAGTATCTCTGTGTACCCCTCTGTTCACAACAGTGTTCAACTTCATGATAATGGGGGAGAAAAAAATCAGCACAAATGAATCCCATGGATCTGTGTGCATGTGCGGTCCTGCAGGCTGAGGAAAGAAAAGCAACTTTCATGTTTGCCTTTCCTATGAGGGATTTTACTCACAACGTGGCATTCTGCATGGCTGACCCTTACAGATGCATGGCACATTAGCTACAGGAGAAGCAAAAAATTCACAAGGTGACTGCAGTTTCTATACACAAAGTCAACATGGAGCAAAGAGCCAAATGTCCTCCTCAGTGGATTTTTATGTGCATATGTGCAGCATATGGGCAAGTACATGTGTATATTATCTTGCAGGAAACATGCAAGCCCAAACATGGGAAAAATTCAATTATCTAAGTTCACTGTTGACATAAATGCTGAGACTCCATTTGCACTAATGGAGTTGTGCTCACTTATGCCAGTACTGAATTCAGTCCTAGAATTAAACCCACCCAAATCCTAGATAAATTGAAAGAGAACAAAAGTTGGCCTATATGCAAGAGCATATTTTTCATGTTAAAAGCATTTCATTCCCTTTTTCTGCCCATATAATACTGCATTGATGTCTGTGACCCATTTGGATGTAAATCAAAATGGATGTGCTAAAAGCCTGGTTAAAGGAAATCTTCGAAACAGTGTTCCCATGGCAAGACAGAACAGCTACACTCAGTTTCCGTGGCACAAAGGGACATAGAGGGAGGGAAAATGCACTCCTGGAAAATCACTTCAAAGCCAGCAGGGCTTTCCCTGAGCACCTGCACTGCTACTACCTAATAGATCTGTGCTTCGTAGGTGTGTGTGAATAAATTACATGGAAGAGTCGCATAAATCTGCTAAGATTCTTCAGCAAATAACCAGTGTCCAAATCAAACCTTCGATATTCAAACATCTCCAGATGTCACTGGCAAGCTTAGCAACTTCTAGAGAACCTCTTGTGGCCTGGGCATGACCAAGAGCATCACAATCTGGCTCTGTATCTACAGACTGTGCGAGCCTGTTTTCCTCTGGTCTGTTTAAATGCTGTATTGATGATCCAAGGCCATCTGACTTTTCCCAAACGTGCCTGCAGTGCTGCGAGCAAGGGTTGCATTTGTTTCTCTGCCTTTGGTGCAGATGGTGTGCAGCATTCCTTGGGCTGTGCCCCAGGACAGTGTGAATGACACTTATTGTGGCGGCAATAAAGCCGGGGCTGTTTGCTCAACAGCTGTTGGGTGCATTGTTCCTTTGTGAGAAAAATGCAGCCGCTGTGCTCATGGCATGGACACGTTACATCCCGCCCCCAAACGCCCCGTGCAAAGCTGTTTCCCTGATTCAGCACCTCAGCAAATGGCAGACAGAGTTATTTAACCATTAGGACTTAATCCCAGAATCAGCCCGGCCGTTATTCCAAGAGGGAGCGAGGCATGGTGGAACACTTACTGCACTGCCTGCAAGGAAATGGCCTTAAAGCTGGGCCTGGGTTTCATTTACTCTTGACTTACATGCAGCTGAGCACAGAGGAAAGAAATACTAGACTGCTTCTCCAGGAAAAGAGGAAAACGGTCACCTACCTGTAGAGCAGGGAAAGAGCCATTTAAGGCCCAGTTTGGCTACGTGCCCCTATTTTCTACTTGTCCTGTTAAGCAGCAACAGATCTGGCTGTAAATTTTAGGAGGGAAATAGTATGTGGTTTATTGATTCAATGGTGGAGTTATAAACACGTATGACTGCTGAGAACCCCAGCTGCCTGGGTAGAAGTATTCTGTAAACTTTTCATTCTTATTAGCTTTAAAAATCAGGCGCAATGAGTTTCAACCAAGGTTAGAGTCTTCACTCTCCACCGAAAGTCATCAAGCAGTCTTTGCACAGAAAGCTTCAAGATGTACCTCAAAATCTATCTGCACTGATGACCAAGAGCAAGGCTGAGCTGACCCTAAAATCAGTTCACACCTATCCTGCCTGTCCCAGCCCCAAGAGGCTGAGCTCTCTGGAGGGGAGAACCAAGAGAACCAAGCAAATGAGCATGTGCGCCATTGCACTCTAGATCTATAGTTCAGCTCACCAGCACATTCCCCTCAGCACAAGTGCCTTGTGCCTATGGTGACAGCTGCACCTGAACAGAAAATAAAGAACCTAAATCCAATCCCAAACCTGCTCTCCATGATGTGGGCAGAAACCAGCTTAGAACCAACCCATGGAACTCCTGATCCAACCAATTTTCTGATCCTGCTCAGCCTCACAAGGGAATGGCTGGACTCTCCCCATTCTCTTTTAGCAGAACACCTGTTAATTTGAGACCTACAGATCTGGAAAAAATTAGTTTATTGCTAAAACCAGTGATAAAAAAACTTGTGGGCTCATTAGATCTGCAGAAAGTCTTAGAGCTCTAAATTTTGCTCAGCACTGAGACAGAGAGGGAAATCCTGGCCCCAATGAGTGCCAGAAGTGTCAGACATCACCTGAGGCATGGTCAGTTGAAGATTTTTATCTTTCTTTGAAGCTCCTGGGCCAGCAGAGCAGCACAGTCTGTGCCAGCCCTCCCAGAGAGGTTGGTTTTGTCGGGGCAGGACTGGCTGACCCTGGTGTTCCATAGTCTTAGCAATGTCCAAGTGTCTCATCTTAAGAGTCAGACCTGTCTAATGAAAAATACAAAAGGTTTCCAGGACAGTAAGTTTGTTTTCCTTAAAAAAATCCACCAACTAAACAAACAAAAACCCCCTTGTTTTTCAAGTCAACTCATTTGAGACCTATGTCCTCCTGTCCCGCCTGCTCCTTCCCTCCTTGCTGCTACCAAAGCCTTTTCTGCAGATATCCAATACATTTGGTCTATAAAGAGACCATTCTCCCTGTCCAGCTGCATTTGAGTAACTCTCAGAGGCTCTGAAGCGCAGCCAACATGCAGAAATGTAAAACCCAGGAGGACTGAGTCTTGTTTCACCTGGGAAGGGTTTATCTTACACACAGCACTGTTCTCTGAGAGATCTGACCATTTCCACTGAGCCTTAAGAAACAGACAATTTTGACAAGATGTTTCTGGACTCAAACCTAACCAGAGGCTCTTGATTTTGTGTAGGGTTTTAAAATGCTATTTTATTGATTAAAAAACACCTCACACCCTGTATTTCTGTAATTACCCCCCCAAGAGAAATGAAAGTTGTCTTTTTTCTCAGTTCTAAAAGAGAAGGATTAAAACATGAAACAAATGATAAATCACTTTTGTGCTGCTGGTAGGAACTTGGATATGATGATTACGAGCACAGAATAAAATGCCTGAAGAGAAGAGAATAAAAGATAAGACAGAAGGGATGGGCTCCACAGGGCCACAGTCATCTGAGCAGAGCCTGCACAGCCCTGGCAGCAGGGTAAAAGCAGGAGCTGCACCACGCTCCGTGTAACCCACAACAATGTCATGCCAAATACACAGCCCACAATGTGAAATTCCCACAGTGAAGAACACACATGTAATATTTCCAAAGCAAGTTACTGAGGCACCCTGGAAATTCCAGGGCAGCATACAAGGAAGGGGATTGTGTCTTACAACAGTAATTCCAAAACCTGAACTAATATGGAAGGCTCTGTGCCTGGCTGGTATTTGGGAAGCACACCACATCTATGCTCTGTTGCCTTCCTTCAGGGCCACCTGGCTTTGAGATGGGATCAGAAGCATTAACCCCACATAAAAGAACCTACACCTGATCAAACTGTCACAGTAAAATTCAACCATGGTGCTCTTCTGAGAGTTGGTGTAGCAGAAAATGAATAAAATTTGTAACAGCGCTTCTTTCCGTGAACTCTGAGAAGAATTTAAAACTCTTTTACCTGTAAGGCTTGGACTAAAGAGACAGAAAAGAGCTACACTGACTCATCCTAGCTGGGAATTACAAGGTCCTGAAATCTGATATACCATAGCACAGTTTCCTTCTCTCTGTTGGTTTATAGCAATAATCTGTGCCTCAAACAAAATATGGAAAAATGGAAAATTGGGAAGAGAAAGGACATTAAGCACACCTTATAGTAGTGGATGCTACCTAAATAATAATAATAATAATAAAAGACATTTTTTTAAATTAAAAGCACCATAATTTCTTTACTGTTGTTTCTTGAGTCACTGTGAACTAAGAAAAGTATCTATTACCTGTTCCTAAATTGTGTGCTCACCTGAGTCACTATCACTATGACTTGTATTTGAGGCAGTATCTGTTTCTTGCTAATTACTGCAATCCTCCCTTTGCCAGCACCCACAGCCAATGTAACCTTATAGTTCAGTAATCTCTATAATGCTCTCCCTTCTTTTAACATAGTTTAGTGCATGGCATGCAAGTCTGCTCTCAGAGGGGACAGCTGGTGCACATTCACAGACAGGGGAAAACTGCATGTGAATGCTGTGACTAAAACATAAGGAATAACCAGAGCAGCCTGGAGTAAAGCAGATAGAGAAAATGGGATATAGAAACACACAATTTGCTACCTATGACAAGCCTTTATTAGGCTTCTTTAAGCTTAACATCCTGTTGCTGGCTGCAGTCAGCACATGTCTGAAGGAAAAGGAAACTCTCTTCTTCCATGTGCCTCTCTAACTGTCCTTTCACAGTGGAAAGATTTTCCTCATTTTTATGGTGATTAGCTTGTTCAGACAATCATAAGACTGAGTCCATCTTCCATCAGCTTATGTAACTTCGCACTAATGGTTTTAAAAATGACACAGCCACAGCACTTGTTCTGCTCTCCTCAGTGAGATGGCCCACACACATCATACACAACTGCTCCCACAGTTACTTTCTCAAGTAATCCTATTAATACAGTGCAGAATAGTCCCTCAGGCATCATCTCAATAATTCTCTTCTGTTCAGGCTTCGTGCCATTTTTCTCTTGTCCTTTGCATTTCTATTTCTTTGTAATTACTGTCTGTTCAAGCTCCCTTTGTGGACTCGTGAGGAGCCCTACACCCTCAGCCACACTCCCAGTGATGCTACTGGCCATATCCATCCTCTTGATGGGACCATAATGATTTTTGTCCTTTGTTATACTGTCAGGACAATTTTTTAAGAGCTTCGCTCAGATAAACAAAATGTATTCTGCTTTCACTGCCTGGCTTTGATATGACAAACCCTGAGCTCTCTCCCTGTGCTGAGCCAAAGTGGCTGAGTATGACAGGCTGAGTTTTGCAGTTTTCTACTCCTGAATCCAGATCAGAAGAATATAATGCAACAGGTTTGTGGAACAAACTGACACAAGTTTTGTTTCTCTTCAGATCTGCACTGACCTCTTTAGATTAAACATGATGCCTCATCCTGAGTGACTCACTCCTGTAGTTAGCTAAATTCAAACTGTCTTCTTTAAAGCCTGAAATGTAAACAATACATTTTACTGTCACAGCTACGTGGACATTAGTTAAAACAACTTTACATTCTGCAAACAGCTACATGATGTTGCTGGTTTATGTGGTTTTGGCATGAACACTACACTTTTTGCCTTTAAGCACTGCCACCTCTTGCTCCCAAACTCGGCTGCTGCACTAACCATTAGCAGGTTGGGCCAGCACCACTGCTGAGTTTAGAGAAAGCCATTCCTGGACACTGGCAGAGAAACAGATTCCTAATAAGGCAGCCCAAGCTCCCTGTGCAGTGGGATGATACCCAGACCCCACAGCAGGCTGAGCTCATGAAGTACCTACAGAATCCCCCACGAACACAGCTCAGTTCTGCAAAAGCTCTTGATGATTTTCATGCCCCTCCTGCCTGTGGATTCACCTTTACATCGAAATCCGTGAAGCCTCTACATGCAAACATTCACACACCCCCAGCTACAGACACACAGCAAGAGGACAAATTCTTGTCCCACTCCAACATACAAGGACCCAGTTTGGGTCTCCGTGCTGAGAAGTCCAGCACTCCTACCAAGAAGAAAGTTTCTCTCTCCAGCTCCTCTTTTATAAATATATTTTGCTACAATGCTTTTAATGATCTGCAATAATTCTCTGTGCTTCCACCCCATGACCTCCAAGTACTTGCAAAACTCTTCCTTTAAGCTTTTGCAGTGAGCTCAAGGAAATACAGAGGGATGGAGAAATTACATGTCATCAAATCCAACCCTCCACTCAAAAATCTAGATCCTGACTCTGACCATGGCAAACAGAGCAACAAGCTGCTGGTGGGAGAACAGCACATCATTCCAAACAACTGCACTGTTAAAACATCATCCATTGACACCTTCTTTAAATGACTTTATTTTAAAGTACATGCAGCCAATCTAAATAGCTTTGCAGTGATGTTTACTGAAGCCAGGCTGAAACAGTTTTCTCATCCGCAATTTCCTTTTACCATGAAGAGCAAAACACTAAAAGAATTAAATTAAAAAATAAAAAAGCATTCACACAACACAAGGTGGTTCCCACTCTTTTTAAGCAATTAAAAAATTTAGAGCTGAGGATAAGATTTCTGGCATGCTGGGAGTAAAATCTAGCCTGCATGCCACAGATGAGTGGTTAGATATTCCCTGTTATTTTTCAGATATTCAGGCAAATGATATTCACATGCACAGGTAGGTTGGCACATAATTACTGATTCTTGAACATACCCATAATCTCAATAATCGAGTTAGGTAAGTTACCATGGAAAGCCTTTGCAAAATGTATAACTTATATTTCCATCACTAAAGAGAACTTACCTTTAAGGACTCCCAGAGGGGAAACTGTACCAGAGAGAAAGGAATCTGGAGAGGTGGGAAAAGAAAAAAAAAAACAACAACATAATGTTACAAAAGCAAATTGGGTTAGCATGTTCCTCAACTGGCTAAATTAGGAACAGTTATTGTTCTCTCAGTGAACTGCAGCTTATTACACTTACAAATCTTTACGGACACTTTATGTATGCTGCCATTAAATGACTGGTTTCACTAAAGCAGTTTTACTTTGTTTATCACATTCCCTGCTGAGAGGTTAATGTATTGTTACCAGGGTGGCCTAGAAGAGCAATAAGCAGTGTGATCTAGTGCAGGGACATTCTTGGTTTGACAGTCAGCCAAGAAAGCCATAAGGATGGTTCAAGAAACACGTTCTCAAGGCCAGGAACACAGCTTGGCAAAAAACATCTTCAGCAGTGCAGACTCTCACAGATGCTGCTGTGCTGCAAGTTGGGCATCAGCTGCAAAAATGTTCCTGAACATGTCCCATGATCTCTCATGGACCAGTTCCCTTGAGAATTAAAAGCAGGTTGTGAGGAGCTACCACACCCCAACTAAAACCCAAGGGAGCAGCTTGGTGGTTCTCTTCTTACTGCCTGTAACACGAGGTTCCTCTGTGCAGCACCAGCCTATGTCTCTGGCTAGGCTCATTCCTGCTGCCACCTGTCCCAGGAGTGCCTGTGCATTTCCATCTCCTTCTCAGATTTTGCCCTGATAGAAACCTCAACTCATCAGTCAGTTTTCACTGTGAACACACTGAAACACTTTGCAACAAGAGACATAACTTTCCAAGGTTTTGCCTTCTATTATACTTCTTCTTCTGCAAAGCTCTCCACTAAATTCTTTCTTGTCTTTCACCACTTTGAGAAGCCCTGATATCTACTCTGGTAGCAACCCTGCCTTTGCCATCTCCAGGCTGAATATCTGTCTCCAGAGATCTCAGAGAAAAGGGTCTCCAGGAAAACATTGGCCTGTCCTAGGATTGCCCTACAGCTCTATCTGCAGGTCTGCTTTACCCCTTCCTAAAGCTTCTGCATTATCTCCTCCACTTTGTTAGCTAGTCAACCCCAGGCTCAAATCTTCCTCCAACTACCTATTTTCTTCTACTTCTATCTTTCTTAATTTCCCCCCTTGTTTAGGCTGATTTGGCAGTTCATATATCAAATTATTTAGTCTCAGAAAGCACTTACGCCTCTTTTACCATGAAAAGGAGCAGATACTCAAAATGGATCATGCTTATTTAATGCAGGTATCTTTGCTCTGACTGATGTCAGGTTAAAAACGTTCACTAGACATATGAATGGCTTATTAAACCCAAATTCAAGCTACACAAAGGAATCTGAACTGAAACATCCATTCAACATCACAGGAGTCAAAGAGTATTGTCCGCTTCCCTATGCTGCAACTAATGATTAATAAATGAGTCTATTAAGTTAATCTGCCAGGCAAAACTAAACTTGACAGACACCTGCCACAGAAAATTTGTTATCTATTCAGGCAGGAAATGGCAGTGAGAAGAAATCAATGTCACTGCTGTACATTGAGCTGACAAACTGAAATCTCAGAGGAAGTTTGTCATCTTGGACAATGAGAAATATCCCTGGTGGCATCTCAGAGCCCCACAAGAAAGGTCAGACATGGCTCTTATTTATCAGGGTCTTGAAACTCTAGTGTAGCAATTATATTTCATTTTTAATACTGGGTGAAAAAGCCCAGCTCTTTGACAGTAATGTGTGGTAATATATTTATGAGAAGATATATACACACCCACATGCTACTGCAGCATTGTTGAACTGAAGTTATATGGAACGATTTCTTTGTAATGTAAAACAAAAAGCAACAGAATCTTCTACTGTCCCGGCCAAAAAAATAGGGAAAAAATAGGTAACAATAACCAATAGGTTTGCTTCAAATTTGTTAAAAAAGAGAAAAGGAAACCTTCTGTATCCAGCTGTACACCAAACAAAACAAGCTTTCAAATACAGCCTCCAAGTTTTGCTTTTTTATGCTCGCGAATGAGTGGTAAAATTAGGCAGCTGTTATTAAGACAACAAGGGAGGCTTGTGACATAATCCCCTTTATATCTCCTAGCTAGAAGCATTTCAATCAAAGGGGAAACTTGTTCACAAGTGCTGTTTGATTTTCAGTGTTAGTGGTGTTTGCTTTTCGTGTCCTGCTCAGGGGGAGCCAGGGCTGGGTGGGGATTGTGGGTTTCCCTTTTCCCCACGTGCCCCATGGGATGCAGCCCAGGAAGATTTCAGATGCGTGACAGTGGGACCTGCACAGCCACTGGGCTCCCTCCTCTCTAGGAGGGCTGCAGGATAAGGGTCTAAACATTCATAGATCACACTTCACTAGAGTTTAAAAACTTGTAAAACCCAAACACAACAGGAAGCACCACCACCACCAAGCAGAGCAGCAGCACCTTTGCTGCACTAAGAAGATCCTAAGGAGATGCCCTGCATTTCTTATGGCTGCCCATTGGATCCTGTCTGACATCCAGACTTAAGAACAAAACCCACACAAGCAATTTCACGGGTATTGGAATGAAAGGGAGTCTGCCTTCCTGCGGGTTTGGGATTTGTCATCAGATTCTCCAAAGCCAAATAATTTCCAAGCCGCGTTCGGCAATCTTCCCATGACAGGGACCTCCATCGCATTTCTTCTCAAGATCTATTCCACAGCCCTTGTTGAAAGTTCAGCTCCTATTGAAAGCTCTCCCTCAAACCCCTTCATCACCTTTATTCTCCCCTCACGCACGTATCTTCGAGAAAGTTATAGGAATTCCTATTCACTTTGCAGCCACATTTCCGTGGTCAAGATGTGGAAGGGCTGTGCAGGCTGCTGTGTGTCCGTGTGTGCAAACACCCTGCTTGCATAAGCCTTGTCTCCCTAAGAGACCAGAATAAACAGCCCACACCCAAAAGCAGCATTAATATATGCAAAAAGAAATAGTTCTGTGAGGGTAGCTCATCTGACCATGAACAAGTCTTCAGATGGCTTATTGCCCTTTATTCTTCCACCACGGCAGATGTGACAAAATCTTGCAGTCTGGGGACACTTCTTAATTTGAGCACTTACAGCATTTCATTCCTTTTCATATTTTGCTTCTTAAAAGAAAAGCTCTTCAGCAATGAACAGAATCACACCCTGTTAAGCAGAGATATTTCTGCCTGAAATAGGCTAAGGCAACAATAAAAATGTGGTCCACACATGTGGGTAACTTGCTGCCAGCAAATATGAAACCCTGGCAAGCTCCACCAACCTCTCATTCGACATTAATATAAAATAGACAGAGAGTACCAGTTCTCATGTCTGGCCTAATGTTATATAACTGTGCTGTTTGTTCATCAGAGTCAACCCTCAAACACACACAAAAGGCAAATTTAAAGCCCCCAGACAGCTGCAAATAATTATTCTAAAATGTTTTATAGGTTAGTGAAATTATCATTTACTCTGGTCCCTGCAGCCCTTAGCACCTGATGCCTAACTTAAGGTAATGAACTTCACAGATGCTTTTTTCGACACATCTACTTAATTCCCCTGATACAAAGTATTTTAAATGATTATATTTAATAAGTTACTTTTAGAAATAGCTGCACTTCCCATCGGAGCAGCAGATACACACATCTTGCTTCTAAGGAAAAATACCAACCTGTAAGTACTGAAGATTGATGACAGAGAAAAAGTCCTCCCACCAAATACTGTTTAATTAAATACAAGAAATTTAAGGAGGAACTTAATAATGCTCTTTGTAGCTACAACACAACATTTTAAAGTACCTCAAAATTCACCCATTTGATATCTGATGGCAATTTGCAAGCTGACATTGTCCTGAGGAAAACAGCAGCCAGAGTAAGGGCAGCAAGCTGAAGGAGTGGCAAAGAATGGGGGAAAGAACCAAAAGAAAAAAACCCAAAACCTCATCAGCCCCTTCAGAACTGGGATTCCCTTCCAAATATGAGAATTCTTTCACACAAAGAGGAAACAGATGTCCATGGCTGGAATTTGCATGTGGCTTTATTCTCTTCTACGATACAATAAAACTACTCTTCTTCTCATCCTTCGAGCTAGAAATTAAACAGTGGCATGTCATGCAGAGTCCAGCTGTGCTTTCTACCTCCAACCTTTATTAGCAATATATTTAAAAAGAAGAAAAAAAGAGAGAGACGGAAAGAAAGGAAGAAACTAAAAAAGCTTAAGAAATGAAAAACTGTGGTATGTGTTCTCAAAACAATATAAAACCTACAGATGTTCTTACTAATCTGTGGCACATGTTTGTTTATTCAGGTTTTCCCTGTCCCCAGTTCAGCAGGCTTTGCTCTACAGAAGACTTATCTGTTTTTACAAATGTTAGAGTAAATACTGGAGGAGAGATTGGCATAAACAGCCAGAGGAGGAACAGGCTCACCTTGTAAGAGCTTTCTCAGTGTCCCTGAAAATGCACCTCCACCCCAGAAATTGCTCTCACCCACACCCCCACTGTTCCCTACATTAACAGGAATGGGAGAAAAACAAACACTTAGGAAGAGGATTTTGAGAGTATGAATGTCACAAGGCCCAGCAGCACGAACATCTGCTCACTTCAGCGAGAACCTATTTCATCCTCATGGGGCAGCTCTCAAAGCTGCACCCAGAACTGTCACCTGCGCTCACTGTGACAAGGCCAGAGGGGCCACCACCGTCCAAGCCTGGATTTATGAGGAGCACTGAGCTGCTGTGCCAAACTGTGCCTTCTCCATTGTAATTGCAAAGAAAAGTCTAATAACCCACTCCTGAATAGCAAAAATACACTGTTTTCTAAGGATACATAAACAGCAAATTTCAGGAGAACAATCTTCCCTTTACCTAAGTCCTTTTTACAATCCCTTTTTTCCCAAGCTCCTTTATAAAGGATAAAGGGGTTTTTTTAATAGGTTCAAGTTAAAGCAGAGTAAAATGACCCTGTCAGCCCACTGGAGTAAAACATTTCTGTTAATAATCACAGCAAATTTGGTTCAGTGTCTTGCCCTCCTAAAATTCTTCACACACTTGCCCAACACATCTGGATTACGATAAACTGATGTTCCAGCTATAAATATACTTTCTCCAAGATGGGCTTTGAAAAGACAGCATAAAATGAGGCAAGCCTGGCCCCTGGTCATGTCAGAGGTCATAGCAATAGCCACCATCAAGAAGATTTGGAGGTTTCACAGATTTTCTACTGACTGAAGGTAAGGGTGTTTAAGAGCCATCATCGATGAAAGCTGACAAAGTAGACTTATTTTCTTGCAAAGCTTCAATTAATATTGTCTCCCAGACCCTCCCTGAAAAACTGCAGACTCCACAAGGAACCGAATCACAAGAAGGTGATTTGTGATCTTAACATGAATGAAAGGCTGTCCCAGCCATCAGCCATGCTCCTGCAGCTCTGGGAGATGGAAGGTTGGGAGAGCGGAGAAGGAACAGACAAGTTTATGTGTTAAACAAATGATGGAGGGCTTTGTTAATAAACACTAATGCAAAAACAAACAAAGCTTTTCAGGCAAGTTTAACAACGCTGGCATAGCAATGACCAGGGAAGAGCTCTTGGCTTCACTCCTGAAGGAAAACAGTGAAAAACCAAGTTCACACACAGCACCTTCCTGTAAGACTGCACGAAGCCAGAGAGGTGGAAGCCCAAGGGGAGCTCAGCCATCGGAGGGAAAACTATTGAGTGTCATTTGCAACAAACAACTTTTCACAGCCCTTTGGTGTTGAACACACAGCTCTGCAGCACCGCCAGGGGCAAAGGAATGGCATTTAGGGTGGTAGAAACATCAATCTCAACAATGCCAAGAGTATAATTAAAACAAAGGTTTCAGATCATGCACCAGCAGCCACCTGAAATAATCAGCAATTCCCTCATTTTCAAGCAAATAACATTAACCCTGTGTGAGCTGGGAGAAAACTGCAAGCTATAATACAAAATTCCTGAATTATAGTCATTATTCTGGTTCAGGCATCTGCTAACTCTCAAATAAATATCTGCACCTTGCTTCCTCTGTTTCCCCAGCTCTAACCCCAAAGTATTTCCACTTGTCACCTGGCATATGTGAATGGCTGGAATTCCTTTCCAAGACAAAACATTATGTGCCCCATAGGGTTGCTTAATTTGGTTACAAGCCATTCCCACAGATGTCCTTTGGACCTGTGTGGCAGAACTTCACATCCACATTTCCTCTTAAATAGCATCACACACTCATTATAAAATCACCTTATATGGCATATTATGTAGTAAAGATAAGTAAAAGGAAAATCCAGATTTCTCTCTGTGAGAAAAATGTTCTGTGGTTAAAAAAGCAAAGAAAAATAAAGGAAAAAAAGTTTTTCTGCAGGGGCAATATTGACCAGCAAAGAGGAAAGACATAGTGAGAGATCCAGCATGACTGGGTGTTCCCAAAACATGAGAAAAAGAGAGGCACTGAGGCAGATGCACAAACTCAATGCAGGCTGGATTGATTTAAGAGATCCTGATGATCACAGAGCCCTAACTTCGCACACGCGTGAGAGAGATCATCATTGAGCTATTGAAGGCTCTTTCCTCAAAAGAAACAACATTTACAGCCTCTAATTCCACCCCCAACTCCTTCTTGAACCAGCCCCTTCTTACTCTGCTGGGAGAACAGAATAACTGTTAGAGACTGTATAATGTCAGCCACAAAAGTTGATTTTATTGGATTTCAAACATGAGCTGGACTGACCAGCCCCTAATTACACAAATAATTTCCATGTTCTTCCATTTTCCAACAAATAAGCATTAAAGGAGACGCAAGTTTTGCTATTAATTTCCAACAACATATTAAGAAAAACCAAAAACCCTCAGCAAGTAAATGAATATGCTGACACCGATTCGTACATGCTGTTTTCAGGGAGCAGATAAAAATCTTGTAGGATAAAAGATGAGTTTAGCAGCTCCAGAAGAATGAAGGTATTGTTTAACAGGAAGCAGATGTATGTCAGATGGCAAACTCATTAAAGTGTCCCATCGTTAAAGGAAACGGGATAACAACGAGCCATCTGAAAAAACCTGAACTGATCAGGAAATACACAAGCCGCAGCTAATCTCCTATTTATTGGTAGGTAATGCCTTTAAGTCATGCACATGCATTGAGTTTAGGACCATGAAGGACTAATCTTTGTTCTCATGAAAAAAACAGGAGCAGAACCCAAGAGCATGGAGAGCAGCATTTCTGGAAGGAGTCTTCTGAGGAAAAACTCCCAACATTTGGAGGAGCTATTACATCAGCCCATGGGTGCACACACACACAGTCTGGGCAGCACGGCAGTTCCCTGACTTTGAGAGCATTTTAATGGACATTTTACATACATGGGGTATTTTAAATGTATGTATAATTTAAAAAATGCCTTATGACAGGTACCTATCAAGAAATAGCATTTAAATACAAACTTGGAAACTCAAATCAAAGAAAAAAAACATTCCCAAGTGGACACTAGACTGATGAATTTGCAGTATCAGAGTTGAACAATTCCTCAAGTGAGAATTCTGCAGGTGATGTAAGGACCTAGGCACAAAGAATTAAACAAGCAGCATAGATTCACAAAATCATAGAATCATTTGGGTTGGAAAAGACCTCTAAGATCATCGAGTCCAGCTATTCACCCAGCACAGCCAAGCACATCACTAAACCACTTCCCCAAGTGCCACATCTACGTGACTTTTAAATCCCTCCAGGGATGGTAACTCAACCACTTCCCTGTGCACCCTCTTCCAATGCTTGACAACTCTTTCAGTGAAGAAATTTTTTCTGCTGTCCAATCTGAACCTCCCCTGGTGCAGCTTGAGGCTTTTTATTCTCACGCTGGCACCTGTTACTGAGAGAAGAGACTGATTCCAACCTGGTTACTCCTTTCAGGGAGTTGTAGGGAGTGGTAAGGCCCCACCTGAGCCTCCTTTTCTCCAGGCTGAGCACCCCCAGCTCCCTCAGCCACTCCTGGTGCTCCAGACTCCTCCCCAGCTCCATTCCTTTCTCTGGACATGCTTCAGCCCCTCAATGTCTTTCTTGTAGTGAGGGGCCGAAAACCGAACCCAGAATTTGAATCAAAGATAGCATGTTTGATTCAAAAGGCAGGTGGATCTGTGGAGAGGGGTGAGAGTATTGCTTCATCCAGCAAATATTCAGTCTAAAATACTGGAAAACAGTGCAGCTGCAATTGCACTGACATCAGCAAAGGAACTCTTGTCCTCAGAGTAAGAGCCACAAGGAAAAAAAAAAAAAAAAAAAACCAGACTGGGAAGAAACATGTGTTTCTCCCATCCTGGATATATCTCAACCTATACTAGTTTTGTTACAAATGTCTTGTTACTACATTATGATTACAAATATAACACAGCAGCTCTCGCCATAAAAATTAAATACATCTCTTGCCAGGAGTTTTCTGAGTATCACTAAAAAAATTTCCAAGAGGAAATCCATCTCTGCCTTTGCTTATTGGCCTGATCCAAAGGCCATTGAAATCGCTGGGAATTTTGCACATGTGGCTTCAACAGCTTCTCAGTCAGGACTGATGTTCATGATGGAAAAAAGAGGAGAGGGTGGATGCAAAGGCTCTACAATACAACACAAAAATCAACTAATCTGGACTCTACCATATCCTTCCCAGGATGCACAGACCCCACTTATGGCAAGAACAGGCTCTAGGATGTACTTTTTAAAAACTTGTTAAACAGGAACTGCTGCAAATTCCTTGCTTTTACAGAACACACATGACAGCCTTACTTTTATCTGAGCCCAAGCCATTAACATTTAAGTACAACTTTAAGTCCCAATCCAGTTAATATAAGCTAACCAAGTTCTTTTTTTGTTCATTCTTTTGAATGTTTTACCAAATACAGACCTTGGTATTTTGCTGCATTGCTACCCATGGTTATTTGGTAAGGGTATTCCTGCTTATCTGCCCATGTGGAGGAAAAAAGAAAAACCCAAACCATACCAAAAAGAACAAGTAAGCAAACATTGTTTTGAACAAAATACTTCATGGATACTGTCGGGAAAACTACTCCATCAATGCTCATGCAAAACCAACATTAATGGAACAACTACTATAAACCAAGCTGAAACTTCTTTCCCTGAAGTGTAAGGCCTGTGCAGCACTGTTTGTGTATCTTACATCATTATCTCCATCAAGTGGCAGAGAGAAAGAATGCAGACTAATGTCAAATGTAGGAAATACTCTTCACGTAAAGGTATTTTACTTCAGATTCAGAATTTTGTATCTCACAAAGTGGGGCCTTGCTAAGTTTCCTTCTGGGGGTGCTATTTTCAACTGTTTTAATAAACAGTTGCATTGCTTTAGCCCAACCTCAGGACATGGCACTGCAGACAGAAGTGGAATGACCTACCACCTTACGACAAAGATTTCTCTTAGCTTTTACGTATTAAAACTTTCCTGAACTGCAGCTACAACTCCACAAACTTTAATCTGATTCTACACTACGAAAGACCTAATCTAAAACTCATTACACTGAACTGAAAAATCCCAGCAAGCATTCAGCTGATCCCAAAGGAGCAGTTAGACAATGCACGTACAGATACAGGAAGGATGGTTCCTTTATTATTATTTTTTTACCCTCTATAATTCTTTTCTGACAGTTTTAACCAATTCTGCAGAACTCTGCAACTATTTAAACAGGAAGCCCCCTGGACCCAGCAGACCTCCCTGCCGATGCAGCTGGAGAGTTACTCTGCTACTAATGGAGCATTTCTTCCACCCCCAGCCCAAGGTAGCAGCTGTAGGATGTCAGGCTGGACACTGCAGGGCCACCTGGGACTCGCTGCCCTCCCAGGTGTGGACGTGCAGGCTCGTCCATGGCAATCAAGCCCCTGGGAAAGCCTCTCACTGCTGCATCCCCCAACTTCCTGCCTGTCAGCAAGCTGGGAAAAAACCTTAGTGAGGCTGCTGCTTGCACAAATCCAGTGTGCACAGAGCAGGCAGGGTTTGCTCCCAGGAACCTCTTGCAGGCTGCCCCAAAGGAGCCTAAACCCTCCCTGCACGATGGCACCACCAGTGTAAGAGCTGTGGAAATGAAAGCCATGACTCTCAATGACTTGTTTTAATCCAGTTGTGGACAAGATGCTTTCATCATAAGCCTTTGAGCTCCTTTGCATGACTTTATATGGGTACCCCATTTCTGTCTGCCTTGAGAATCCCTCCTAACCACCATGTTTAACCATAAAGCTAAACCAGAACAATTTTTCACACTTGGTTACCCAGCTCTCACGTGAGGAAAGTGTGCCAGGCTACAAGAGCCTGGGAATAAGATCAAGGGGAGCAAGGATGCTTTGGTAGGCAAGACAACCAAACAACTGGAACATCCCAGCACATACAAACCCTTATTTTCTTCATTTGCTCACCCTGCAGTTCTGCTCACACAGCCCAGGAGTAGCTTTGGGCTATCAGCAGCGCCTGAGAGAACTGAACTGCAGAGCACAACAGCAGCTCACGCTTCTTCCATGAAATTCTGCTTAGAGCTGTGATCAGCAAAGTAGACAGTACCAAGTTTCCACTTTACCAGTATAAATCATCCCCTCCATGTTTGGCAAAGCACTTAAGCACATGCTCAGCTGTGCTAGAGCTAATTTTCTTCACAGCAGCCAGTTTGGGGCTGTGTTTTGGATTTGTGCTGGAAACGGTGTTGATAACTCAGGGATGTTTTAGTTATTGCTGGGCAGGGCTCACACAGAGACAAAGCCTTTGCTCTCCTAACCCCACCCCACCAGAGAGGGGGCTGGGGGTGCACGAGGAGTTGGGGACACACAGCAGGGACAGCTGACCCCAACCAACTCAAGGGACATCCCAGACCATGCTGGGGAAGAAGAAGGAAGGGGGGATGTTCGGAGTGATGGCATTTGTCTTCCAAGTCCTCATTATGTGATGGAGCCCGGCTGTCCTGGGGATTGCTGAACACCTGAATGAATTTGCTTTACCTGTTCAGCTGTCTGTATCTCAACTCACATGTTTTTTCAATTTCTCTCTTCCAATCCTTTCCCCGATCCCACTGGTGGCCGTGTGGGGTTAAACCATGACAACAGGTTTCACTGATGCTGAACAGGAACAAGATTATGCTTTAAAGACCAAACACAAGTTCTCAAAACTCCATGCTCTTCTTCACACTCCCGACTTCCCATTAATCTAAAAGCTCCTCCAGAGCTGGAGCTGGGCCAAAGTGTTTTGTAGAAGTGATGCCTGAACAAAGTGTTCTGCTAATTTGGGGCTGCAACCAACATGGTGACTGAGGAGAAAAGCCAGCTAACACAGCCTAATCTTTTCTCTGTGTTACTTCAGATACACAGTGAGGAGCTCAAAGTGATCTCAAACACCCAAGAGAGGACAAGCCAAGGGAACAACACGACTGGAGCTGCACCAAGAAGCTGCAGCATCACAGCCAAGCCATGCCTGCCTGGGCCCCACAATGGGATCAGATCCCACCATTCCCAGCACGTTCCTCTCAGGTCTGAGCACAGCATCTGCTGCACTGATGGGCCCTTTAAGAAACCCCCTTCTGTG
Source organism: Drymodes brunneopygia (assembly GCA_013400955.1). Taxonomy (NCBI): domain Eukaryota; kingdom Metazoa; phylum Chordata; class Aves; order Passeriformes; family Petroicidae; genus Drymodes; species Drymodes brunneopygia. Next base: position 369,612 of record VZTZ01048613.1, on the reverse strand, counting down.
GAAAACATTGACACCAAAAGGAGAAAGCCAAGCTGCACGCCCACTGCAGCATGGCCTCCAGAGGGAACGGGATGGGAAATGCCACGGGATGGGAAATGCTGCTCTCACAGCTTAAACTCATTTAAAGGCCATTCTGCACCCAGAAAGTTTGACTGAGATGATTTCTTTTCCTCACTGGTTTTGCAGCCATGTCCAGTGCCCATCACAGCAGATTTGCCAGTTCCCTGCTGTCACAGGTACCGTCACAAAACTCACAGTGCAATGGCTCAAGTTGTGTGGGTAGGTACAGGATTATGTCTGCAATACACAGACAAAATCAATGGGATTTACATATATATGATTTGAACCACAGTCTTCCCAGTTGTTTTCCAGCTGGGAAGCAGTCAGCAATGAAATAATTTTCATGCTAACAGGCATTACTTGAGAGGAAAGAAAATTGAATGCAAAAATGTTGCTTGGAGAAATAGTCAGACATTCCCTAGCCATGAGGAATCCCCTGAAATTTTACCTTTTCACTGGGCAGTAGGGTAGAAACTGCTTGGGAAACCTGCCCTCAGGTCTCTAGAACTGTTTCTATTCCTGCAGCCTTAGGGATGGATTGGATGCCTTATTCTGGGTGCTACTCACAGTCCTGATAATGCACAGATAATGCTCCTTTCATCCTGAGCCTGGCTGGGATGTATCTGCCTAAATTAGTTCAACAAAACTATGAAGCAGCATCTGAAATAAAAAATATTGATCCTGATCAAAGACATGGTGTCCCAGAGGTTGCAGTGCAACTTGGACTCAAGGAACTGAGCACCAGGCACTGCAGTAAAGAAAAAATTTCCAAGCAAATTAAGAACCAAAGAGAAAAGGAAGGAAAGGAATGCTACTGCCTAATACACTTGCTTTGCTGATGTTTAAATTTGTAACTTTTTGGGCTGAAAAGGAGCAAACTGGTGTTAGCAGCATATAATATAACCAGGTGACTTTAACCAGGATTTTTTCTAATGAGATTAACAAGCTATACATTACAATTCCCATAATGTTTCAACCTCAAGGCAATTTAATTACATTTTTCATTTATCTTCCCTGGGATTTTCTGACTCATGCCAGAATCCTTTCTTCACTTAAAAAGCAATTTTTATCTCAGGGCAAGTGCTAATAGACCACTTCAGACAAAACAACCAAAATCTGCAGAACTCATACAAGAGCAAAAATCAACTGTGGCTTTCAATCAAAGGATATAATTCCATTAACACCTTTCTTTAAATAGTATCACCATGTGCTGGCAGTGGGCTTTGGGATCATGAAAAGAATTAAGAAACCTACAGAACTGTGCTGATTCTATGTTCTCACATGCAATTTTAAAAGTTCAGCTGACCTGATGCCAGTGAATGACCTGAGTTTGTCTGGAAGCCATAGACTCATCGAATTTGGTTTGGGTTGGAAGTGGTCTTAAAGATCATCTCATTCCAATCCCCCTGCCATGGGCACGGAATTTCCATTATCATTGCCACAGGCCTAGGACTCGTCTGGGGTGGGGAAAGGAGGTTCCCAAATTCATTCTGAAATGCTGATGGACATGGTGAAAACAGCCTGTTATGTTGGAAATTTCCCACAGACAGAAAAGACCCTGACATGATGGTTTGTGCCCACAGACCAGCTGGAAGCACAGCTGAACCCTGGGGAGATCCCACCCTGAGCAAGGGCCTTTACAAGATGTGCTGATTAAAAAACCAACAAAAAGTAAAGAACTTGATGTTTTTGCTCTGCAACACCGAGGAACTCAGTGAGATACATTCCAAAAACCTTTACTGTGCTAGAATAGTTAAATAGGATCACAATAAAATTCCACCTGTCAGCTCCAAAAGCACCCCACATGTAGAATTCACACAAGCTGAACCAGAGCTGGTTCAGGGCATGTCATAACAGCCATTTCTGCACTGTTAAAATTGGCCTCAAGATGAATGGAGTGCCTGGAAAGGGCAACCATATTTCAAGCAAACCAGGACATGCTCAGGGTGGCTGGACTGCCCCTTCAGCTGCATTCCTGAGTGTTTAATTTTTGCCACTTGTTCTGCTTGAAAAATATTTCCAGTACACTTCCAAAACCCTCTCCAATACAGCAAAAATACCTTGTGGTAAAACTTCAGAGAAGAAACGTGTTAGTTTATACTGAAAGGATTTTGCAGAGCACTATTCCAGCTCCCACCCCTAAGTGAAGAGAGTCAGCATCACAAGTATTTTTTGCTCACAACGAGTTGTTTGCAATCTGTCAGTTCTCCCAGCTACAATATGGCATTGCCAATCTCAACACATCACAGGGGCTTTTTGTGAATGGCACCCTGTTCTGTTTGTGTTTGCAATGCTTCACAGCAGAAGTCACTTCTGGTGTGGGAAATGACACGACTGAAATGTAAATCAAAAGGGCCCTGTAACTGATTTCACCCTTGCTCCACTTTTTTTCTCAAGGGGCTTTAACTCCAGAAATCTCACTGTGTGCAGAACTGAGTCAAGCCAGTGATGCTGAGCACCCTCACCCCTTTTTCAAGTCAACTCAACTTCAAGCAGACAAAGAAATAATGAGGCAGGGCCCTTCCCTGGAGCTGTGCATTAGAGAAGCCAGTCTGACACGAATGAATAGAAAATCTCTTGGGCTTTCTTAGAAATAAATGCACCAATAATGTAACATTAATATGTAATAATGAGACAATTTTCTTACCTGTCCCACAGACTGCATGCACTGTATGCCCTTTGAAGCCAGGCAATTACACTGTCAGCAAGAAATACATTTCAGCTGTGGCAACTAGAACAGTTGTTAGTGGCAATTTTGCAGGGAAGGCTGCAGTGAAGCCCATGTCCCCTTTGCACATGCAGCTAAAATAAGTCTTTAGATGTTCTGGTGCACATTCACACACTTTGGTAACACATTTTTGAAAGGGTATTTTTGAAGGTAAATATTTTTGTAAAATACTTGCTTTTAAAATGTTGCTGTTCTCACATTTATCTGGATTTTTTTTTAATTGCTCTCTCACAACCTTCAAAAATAGATCTCTCAGCCATCTTTAAATCTCTGTCATTAAAAAAAAAAGAGGGAGAGAATCAGATATCTTGGATTTCCTCTTATTCCAGGTAAGTTATTCCATATAATAGTCCAGCCAACTAGTTAAAACTTCCTCCCCTTTCTATTTCCTGTTGCTACCAACATCCAGCTCACAAAATCCACCATATGGAGAGATAATGAGAAATCCAAATGGCCAGCTGGGCTGCACAAGCTCTGGCAAGGCCAGAGGCTCTTCAGTGGATAAGGCATCCAGCAGGGATTGATGGGGCAGCAAGAAGTGATCACACATTAAAGAAAGAGAAGGTTGGAAAGGCAACTATATTATCATTACAGGTCACTTTTGTACCAAACACTGAACAAACAACTGAAGATTTGCCCCAAGACCTGCAAATATGGGAAGGAAGGCAAATACCATTGCTTAATTCCACTTAAAGAAACGCAGCACAGAGGCTGCAAGCTAAGTGCCACTTTGGTGACAGTTTATTCTGGATAAATAAATCATTTATACACCTGACACAGCTCGTTCCTTTCTTTTGTGATAATTATAGTTTTAGAAGCCTCATTTAAGGGGCGCAAATTAATTTCCAAATTCCACCTGCTGTCAAAGAGTGTGTTTTATTAGGTGATTAATTACCTGCAGGAGCACTTCAGGAGACACCTTGGGGGCAAACCAGGATTGCTGTGACAGCTCCTTTAAGATATGGCTCTGCTCCTAAGGCCCGATGAGCCCAGAGATAAAATAACTGCATACAGGTGTTATCATCTGCAGCACCTTGGGATGTTTTGGGATGTTTGTGCCTCAGAGAGGTGCATTTCCCCTCTGGAACATGCAAGTATTTGCCTGGGTGCTACAGCCTTTGACTTTGTGAGAAGTGCCACAAACTGCCTGGGGTTGGATGCACTTCCACAGTGAGGCAGAGGGCAGGAACAGCTTTGGGAACTGCTCTTCCTTCAGCCTCAGCATGTTCCTGAAACCTTTTGTACCCCCAAAACACACATCACTTGGTCTTCCCCAGCTTATACACCTGGATGTTTCAAAATTATGGGCCAAGAATACTTTTTGTAAGTTTTATTTAAGTCAGCTACATAAAGGTTGCAGGATTTACAGCAAATTTTAGCACGGTTTTTGTGCTGTCATTTCTGACCTCTACACTGAGCAGAGCTTCCAGCAGACCTACACTCATGTAGCTCCTCTTTGCAAGCAAGTTTGGTGCTCCAAGATGACTGAGAAGAAACCAAGGCAGCCCAGTACAGTTTACATTCAAACCTATGCACCAAGTTCAGGGACCTCTACACTCACAGGGACTTTGACTGAAGATAGTGAAAAAAACTCCCAGAGAACAACTTTCCAATAACACAAGTGGAGAAACATGGAATTTAACAAATTCTAAAGGCTTTATCCATCTCTTTTACCTAAGTCTCTTATTCTACACAACACCCAAAGCACAGCTGCCAGAGGAACTGCTCTGCTCTCTTGCATTTCTTGCTCTCCTACAACTGCACCTGCCTTTCACAGGAATTACAGTCTGATAGAGAGAAAATAAGACCTGAAGGCCATGGACCAAGGGCAGGGCCTGTTCCCAGCTGGTCTGTCTAACCTGTATTAGCAGCCTCTCCTGATGGATGGACTGCACAGATGATCAGCTCAGGTGCTGCTTTGTTGGATAGTTCCCCAGAGCAGTTTAAGTCATTACTTCTTCACCTCCTCATCACAGGCATAGGAACAGATTTTTCTTCTCCTGCTTGCAGAAAATTTTCAAGTACTTGTCTTTATTTGTCATTTACCTTTCTGTGGCTTTTCTATTGCTCTTCCCCCCCTTTCCTGCACAAGGACATCAAAGACTGCCAAAAGCAATTCTCACTGTGCTTTTCATCAGCAAGCTTAAATCAGATTGATAGAAAAAGCTGTTTCAGTCTAAACCAACATTAACCCTTCAAGTTTGGAAGCAAAACAAAACATAGATTCAGAATAGTCTGAGAATTCTCTTGGCTGACAGCAACAAATTTCTTCTGATCTCAGGGTAGAGGGATCTAAACTTCCCTTCAGTAAAGCATGGAAGAGGGAACATCAGAGATGAACATGTCTGAGGTGGGAAAAGAGAACAGAAAAGCAGAATTTGAAAATCTGAGAACTTAATTTACTCTAACGAAATAACAATGAAGGACACGAAGTCTTCTCAGAAGCATTTTGCAAAGCTGAGGATACGTGGCAAAGGGAAGGATTGCTCTGGACTCTGAAAAGACCACATCTAACCATGATGGATCCACAGCAGTTGTAGTTTTCAAGATGTGAAGGCACAAGCCCTTGACATAACTCTCAGCTAAACACAATCAGAAAGCTGCTGCACTTTATTTCTTTCTCTCTCTGAAACAGCCAAAACCCCCAACAACCATCAACAACAGCAGCCAAACAAAAAAGCCGAAAAACCAACAACATGACACGAACTTCCCAGAAAAACAATCAGATCCCAGTAAAGATCAAGCTGGAGATTATTGCTCTAAGTCTGCCCTTAATTAAGCGGAGTCCTCCACCACTCAACAGTTGTTACAAGGTTAGAGAGAAAAGAATCATTTAAAATGTCACCTAACCCAGGGTAATTAACCAACACTGACAACACTGTACTACAAACCTACTTTGATTTTAACCCATAGTGTGTGCTGGAAACTTCCAGTCCAACATTCTGCATTTTCTCATTTGCCCACATACGCTTGTTATTAAAACCACATGCGGGCACTGAATCATTTCATGGTTCGTTTAGAGACAAACACGCAGAAAATTGTGGGAAACAAGTACAGCCCTAAGAGTCTGTGCAAGCCTGGGTAGTCTGAGGCACAGTGTGGTGCAGGAGCTTGAGCTACAGGACTTCGTTGTTCTGGGGCTCAAAAGTGAGCAGGAGAGAAGTCTCCACACACGTACACTGAATTTCAGAGCAGATCATTAGCAGAGTCAGCCAGTGTGACAGTTTCACCCTCAGAACCCTGCAAAATGCCACGTGTGTGCTCAACTGTTAGTCCACAACAAAAACCCCTAAGTGAGGCAGCAGGATGGTCTTTCATTTCTGAAACTGCTCTGGCAATCAGAATTCCCCAACTGCATAGGAAGTTCACAGCATAACCTCAGGCAAAGCACTCAATCTCTCTGGGTCTGACATCTGGGAAAAATGGTAGCCCTTCATCTTGTCCATTGGACTAGAAGGTCATCAGCTCAAAGATGACCTTTTGCTGAGAGGACAGTCAGTTAACAGTGAGGCTTCACTTTTGATCAGGTTTCTGTGGATTTTTCATATTGCAGCAGGGGCTGAAGGACCCAAGCACAATGTGTTTGCTCAGATGTGCAATGAGAACACACGTGAAGTCCACCTGAGAACAAAACCCCTTTCCATTCACAATTACTGCTGCATTCAGAAGCACAAATTCCCTGAAGGAAAAAACCTTCTGGATAAGCATTTTCTTTAAGAATACATCTCACCTGTGGATCTTATTTGCCAGCAACACAGGGAACATTTGTATTATGTCTGCGAATTTCCAGTTTGGTTTTGAAGCCTAAAGCAGCATGTATGTGATCCAGGTTTCTTGTTGAGTCCTCTGTCAGGATGGTAAAAGGTCAGATCCTGACACTGTAACACAAACATCTTTAATAGCTGCAAGATCCCAGCTTTCCTCTTACAGGGGTGTATGTAAAGACATACCAGAGATTTTCCATGGACCCCAAATGCTCCAGGATAAAATTAAACCATTAAATTATGACGTCTTCCAGGAAGTTCTAGGGGAGACCTCACAAAGTCAACTCTGATCAAACAGCTCTCTGCTGGAGAGCTTCACAAAGAGGTCACCTGTGAAGAAAGACAAGGAAGATGATAACTGATGAATCCAAAGCTCTGTAAACCTCCTGGCCCTGTGTGGGGGCACACAGCTCTCCCAAGAGCCCTGCAGCTTTACAAAGACAGGAACAACACTCAAAAGCACTGATGAAAACCTCAGCTCTCAGCCCAGTGTTTCCACTTGTGTTTCCACCTTCCTCCTGTTGATGTAATGCTGTAAAGCAGGATTTCTAGCTGGTATTAATGAGGCAGCAAAATATCCCCTTTCAGAAAACGGCACTGTAGTTTCACACAGCTGCATATGTAAAACTCTGTCTCATTCTAAATAGCTGATTCCTGGAGAGGGAAAACAAAGAAAGCCCAGCCAGGTTCCTGTAACTGGGATTTCTGATACTGCTGATGGCTGGTTGGAAAGGTGGAGGAGAGCAGGGAGGGAAGGTCACAAGATTAACAAGCATGTCACAAACAATATAGCAGTATAACAATCATGTCAGACTATGGAAAGAGATGGTTTTAGTAGCAAAAATCTAAAGCATAGACTAAACTTGGGGTTTTGACCAATCTTTTGGGGTAATAGGAGCCTTTACTGGTTGCTCTTTAGAGCTGTAGGAATAACTATTCATTCCCACCCCACTTGCAACACCAGAGCTGCAGACATAAGACAGTGCTTTTCTCCTTGTGTTTCTATACAGAAACAAAGCTTTTTCCATGAGGAAAATCCATATCTTTGAAGGAAAGAACTTTATAGTGCAATCAAAATATTCATCAAAGCTCTACTTGTAACAGCAGGAACTTTGCACATGGAAGCAGGTGGGGTGAATAAGAATTTATGGGATGTCTGTAGACATATTAAATATCTGAAGTTCTTCAAAGCACAGGTAACACTGAATGGAGTTTACAGACACAGCCGATTTAAAATATGCACAGTCTCAATCCATACTCATATTAAAACACAGTCAGAAGATACCATCTGCTCTTTATAGGCACTGGTAATCAAAGGTTTTCTGTTAGTCTGAGCACAGGCATTAAAGGATATATTGGGGTAAAGCTCAAGCTAAAAAGGAAGCAACGCTCAGTGCTGCATTCTTTCATCCAAAAATACACCTGTATCCTTGATCAAAAAGTTTATTCAAGCTGTGGCATCTGGGCATTTGCACTATGTCCATATTCATGATACTTTAGCTCCTAAAACCTGAAAACTACTTTTGGTCAATAGGATTTTCTAAAGCTGTAATTTCTTTACTGTCAGAAGACTAATCATTTCTTTGCAAAGCAACAAACTCCTTTTATCTCCTGATTATTCTCACGGAAAAATACAAGAAGGAGAGAGACAAAGGATTAGTAACTTCTGATAATTCATCATGCTGCATCAAGAGTAAGGAAAGTAGGATATCTTCCATCTCCATGCCTGGGAGCAGCCTGACCCTGCAAACATCTCAGTCAAGCAGTTCACACTCAAGTTAACAGGAGCTTGGAGAGCAGAACAGCTCTTGATACTCAGAAATGCCAACAGTTCTGTTTCATTGTGATTTTTTTGTCAATGTATTAAAACACTTCAAAACCTGCTGGTACAGAAATCTTTCCCAACCCAGTGACATGGAATGTCAAGGTGTGATTGAACAGAAAAACTTTGGGGTCACAAAACGCTATCCAATTTTATTGTCTCTGATCCAAACTGGAGCCTGGGTATCCATTTTCAAATAGAACTAAAACACTTTGGGAGCTTTATGCTCTCTGAACAGTTATTAAGCTGCACTGTAAATTCAATTAGGGAAACACCTTTGACAGAATTAAACAGTAGTGCTTGCAGTCAGAAATAAGATCAGCAGTGGTGGAAAAGACATTGACAGATTTACATAAAACCCGACTGACTGAGCTAAAGCTTAAAAGCAGCAAAGTACCAGATATCTCTTTAAAAAAAAGATTTCTAAGCCCATTCAAGTACCTGTGACATTTATCTGGCATGCATACAATTAATTGCAAATAAACCAATAATGGAAAAACTCCCCCTCTGCAAGCACACAGCATTTGCAAGTCTGATTCTCAGTGGCTAAAGGCCACAACCCAATGCACACACAACACCATGCAATTCTAATATCTTGGATACAAACTCCCTGATCCTCCTTTATAGGCTTTTTTTTTTT